>JAHWFP010030619.1:27675-48373 GCA_023313725.1 Lithobius niger
ACACAAGCTATGAGCCACAATTGTGGTAGAAGTGACAGATGACAGAAATAGTTTTGAAGACTAAATAATAGTAAATGTTATTATCAAGTGAAATCTATAAACAGACAATCAAGCAATAAAACGAGAGAATCATTACCTGTAAATAATTTTGTATTGTTTTAAAGTGACGAGTTGTATGTCGTAAGAATTTTAGGCCAGGGGATGCTTAATAATTTATTTTTCATAACTTAAAGAATTTTACGTGATTTCACACAATTCGTAGGAGTTTTGGGGGAGAAAGGGAATGGAGGAGTAATAAGAAAAGTACTGGTGAAGCACTACATGCCCCGCAGAGACGCTCGCCCTATGATAACAAATTTACTGCACAGAAAGCCAAGATGAGTACTATTAAGGTCAGCACTGAGCACTGCAGCGAAGTCAAAAGCTACCCCAGCGTTGCGATCCATTCTACCAAAAGTGGAAACTAGCTTTCACTTTAGCCCGTATTTTAGTTCAGTGCTTAGGGATATAATTTCATTCGTATTCAACGCTGAGATTTGTGTGTGGTTTACAGGTGAAAACAAGCTTGTTGACAGTTCAAGTGGACGTTACGAGATCATTTTGACACCACCATACTGCAAGAGGGAGTTTTACGAATCAGTGGTAAGTTAAACTCACGTATGCTGCAACTCAGACAGAGGGTATAGAGACCTTTCTTACGTTGCTCTAATTCAATAGACTTGAACTCACATTGTTTTCGGACTAAGTACTTTAAGAAGGTCTGTGTATATATCTAAATCCAATATCAAATCGCTTTCACAGAAACCACCATCTTCCTACGCTAGGTATACGCCTCCTGAACGATTGGTTGAAATTAAAGAATGAAACGTCAAGAAACGAAGTAGAAAGTTCAGCCAGTTGATTGGGGATTATAGAAACGTAGTGAGTTGTATCCACTTATTAGGGAGTGCTGCGTACGCATTGTCGTTTTGACTAACTCAGACGTATTCCGCATTAGCTCCTCTCCGAAAGTACTACGACCCTGAAGAGACGTTAGATCAAATCGACGAGTTGGATTGACGCAAAAGTCAATGTATCCCGACTCTTTGTTTTTAACAAGCATCCCTTCCATGCTAGGAAGTATTCAATTTATCTGGTTGTAACAATGTATCTGGTAGTTTGTCCGGTTGTAGGCAAAACATGTAGCCATTCAGATTTATTTTGCCTCCCAAAGCCAGATTAGTACAATTGCTTAATAAGCTCAGAATATCTCCTGATTCCCAGACTTAGTTATTTTTTTAATTCGTGCGTCTAAGTTTTATTTTTTATTTATTGTGGCAGTAAAATAGCTTGCTTGTACTGCTATTAACACTGACATTGGAAACACGCCAGCAGGAAACATGTAGCTTTTTATTGTGGGAGGAAGAGGGAACACATAACCAGTTATTGTAAACAAACAGTGGGGTGATTGTCGGTTAGAAAGAAGCAAATTTGGTCTTGGAGCTATTAGTGTTGAGTGCGGTAACGATGTCTCACGCAAGACGGTTCTAGGTCCTGCAGATGCGTAAAGATAAAGAGAATTCATATTTTTGGAGGTGTAGTGGCGTTGAAGGATCTGAAGTCCGCTGTGTCCTGTTTTTGGGTTGTCGTTGAGCTCACAGAGGGTCTTGTTAGTGTTCGGAGGAGAGTGAAGGTGGCTGTCTTGGAGGTAACTAGTCCGTTTACATTTTAAAAGCATACAACCAGCATCCTACACTCAGTCACTTAAGGAAAAAAAACAAAAGAGAAGCTTTGTTTTACGCAAAATGAAAGAACAGGCTCCCAACACACATGCAACCATGCTAAAGTAGCCTATCAGACTTAAGGAGGTGTTAGCGTATAGTGAATTTTGAAACATCTAACTTTAACAATCATTTTAACTGTATGTATTCTTGTTTATTTTAATAACTCCTGAGGAACGTATTAAATATAAAAGTCTACATTCTAGCTTGTTAAGTTCAAATAAATATGCAGAAATCGTTGTAATAAGACTGGATAAAACGAAACATGACAGCAAACCACGAAAATTATAGCGCAAAAATAGTATAAGCGTTTAATGAGCCTTTACTGTGAATTTATATTTCATTGATATAACATTAAATAACATTATTACTCGAACCAGTGAGCTCTGGATTCCTGCTCAGCTGAACTTTTCTACACAGTCATCTAAGCAATCTCTCCAATGGACGCGATGTGCCTTACATAGACAAGGCTCATCATTCCAGAGGATGTCCCGTCATTGCCAAACCCCGTATCTGGCCACACGAATGAACCTAGTAAGGTGGAATAAATGACTGAAATTGGATTTTGTGTGTCTGGTTGTCTATATGCGGGTATATTTGTTGGTATATTCGTTCTGGTTTAGTCAAAATTTCCTGACACGGGAGCTTTGTTGCATGAAATTACAGAGTTTGTAAATGAATTTCCTACCTCAAATATATTTTCAAATATTTGCATTTCTAGCAGTCGACTTGGGAGTAGTGGCAGTAAGGAAGTACGATCTATAAGGTTACAGACTCGAGCCCTGTATGAGCAACCATAAACCCATTTTCATAATAAACCAAAGTGAAAGTTCTTTTAACACAGAAAATAATTTCAAATTCTAAAATTGGCCCCGGTTAGAATCGGTGCCAGGTGTTAAACTGTTGGGGGAGGGTGGAGACCTAAAAATCAGCAAAAATTATACAATAGACATAACGTTGTACAGTCAACAACCATAGTGTTGCACTGTTGTTAGAAAATTAACCAAATCAGCCATACCCTATGAATATAAAATCAACAAATAACAATAGAATTACCATGATGTGTGTCATGGGAATGTGTAATTTCTGTAGTGTACCACAGTAAAGTTTAAAATACATGGGCAGCCCACGTGATCAATGCAAAAAGATATGCAAAACTGTGGTATCAATGCAAGAAATAAACAAGTTAAAAAAACAAACAGATGTAAAGTTTCAAAAAGACATTACAACACCTACCGTAAATAAGTAAAATCATGGTTAGTTAGGTAAATTTTGAACACACTCATTTTCTTTGTTTTGCCGTAGTTAAACTAGGAGCCAAATAAAGTGTATGGAGGGGGAACATATAAAAATTTTCGACAAAAGTTAACAAACTTAAAGGAGTACAAACAAGCAAACAGCAACAAAATTTGTATTCTAGTTGGCATTTAAAGAAATTATTCGACCACAAAATCAAAAATATTCCAAAATATTTAAAAAACATCAAAGCCATCAAAAGAACTATAAGCAGCAAAGATAAAAGTACCGCCAAAAGTAATTTAGTAAATAAAGTCATTAATTGCATCTGAATTAAATTCACTATTTTTTTTTAATTTTCGTCCCTTACATTGGTGTTTTTATCAAGTGGAAAAAAAAGTAAACATGGATAAAACACAAACATAAATCTATAGAATTTGGTGTGGCTTTACATTTGAACTTTCAAACTTGGATATAACTACACATATTTTTTGTTTAATGTTATTTCTTTTGGTAATATTAGTAAATAGTGCCATTAAGTTCACGTGAGTTAAAATTCACATTCATTAACTATAAACTTACTTCTGCTTTCCATTTCTGATTCCATATAAAATTCATGGGGTGAGTTGCTCTTAGGTGACAGCATGCACATTCTGTCGCATTGTGCATCCATTTTAATTTTTAAACTTAATTGTTGTAATCTGTTCACCTTATATTAATACGACTGTAAGGGTTTGAACTTTTAAATGCTAAGAGTGAGTGTGTTGATCATACATCCTTTTGAACTGTAAGAAATTAAACTAGTGCTTTGCACAAGTCAAACGAACATACGGTGAACAGGTTACAAAAATCAAGTTTAAAAATTAAAAAGGCAGCACATTAAGACAGAATATGCAGGATGTTACCTAAGAACAACTCACCAAATAAATTATAGATAGAATGTGGAATCGGAAGCAGAAGTGGACTTATTTATGACTGCATGTGAATTATAACGCATATGCCCTTAATTGCTTTATTTATTCAATCACCAAAAGAAGTGACATCTAACAAAAAACAATATCGAAAATATCCAAGTTTTAAAATTAAGGTGTAAATGCCACACCAAATGTTGCAATCAAAAACTTTAAAAAAATTCGACAGTAAGGCAATTTCAGAAGCAAAAATGGAGGGAAGGGGATCATGATAGAAATAGCGGCAACAAAACTTTATAAACATAAACGTAATGCAAGAAAGACTGTCATTTCTTAAATCATTAAACAAACAATATGGTAACTTGTAATACAAGCGACCCAGCCATTACAGCCATTACCAAACAAAAAACCCAAAACAAATATTCAAGCAAACCCTTTGTAGTATTTTGCATAACTGCTAAAAGACCGAACACATAAACAAAACACAATAACTAAAAAATGCAACTAAACAAGTATTGCGAGGGTTTGGTAGGCAGCAAAGATGGGAGCCCTCTGACAGGGCAAAAAAAAACTCGCAAGGCATACAACTACACCAATATTAATTTTCGACACTGTATTTTAGTGTCTTCGTCACAAAATCCACTAAAACTACAATTTTATCAAGGTTGGGAAACCAACACCAACCAAGCCTGTAGTCACCTTACACTGTTATAAGCGTATGTGATATACTGATCAAATTCCAAATATAGGTATGTGGGTAGTGTGTGCCTCCCGTTACTCTGATCGTAATAACGTCCTGAGCATTTTAATAAATTTTGACCTTGCTTTCTACAAAACAATCTGGTTTGTTAACATTTGATTGCTCCGAATAAAATTCTTGTATTGCATCAGGTTTGTATAAAACATCAATGAATATCAAGAAAAATATCAAATAGCTGCTCAAACTTTCCACGTATTTAAAATAAAATTATTAACTTTTTCATTCTTTTTTTCTAGATTTACATTCATGAGCCTAATGAGATAACCTACGCACGTAGAAGCCTGGTTCACCACAACTACCAACCATTTCTGTACAAAGTAGCCGTTACCCAGGTAAATATTTCTGGTAATATTATCGACTGAGTAAGAAAAGAGAACGATTTCCCGTTTCAATTAGATTGGAAATTTTCTCTGTCTGTCTGTCTGTCTTTATTTTTGTCACATCTAGATGCATGAACCGATTCAAATGAAATTTAGTTCGAATAATGACATATGCACTTGATTTTGCGTTGAAAACACCTTGGGGGGGGGGTGAGGGCGTCCAAAGTAGGGCCGAAAATAATTTCAGTCCCTGTTTCTCAATAATTTTGAACTGTGTAGAACGAAACAAAGAAAATGCAATAGAAGGTATATCATTTACTTTGCAAATAATTTTGGTCGTTTTATCAATTGGTAGGAATCAAACTGGAAGGCGAAAATGGCACCCAAAACATGATTGCAGTCTGCTTTAACTCTTTAATTTGGGACTGCACGAAACGACTGAAACGAAATTTATAATTCCTTAGACTTAGGCCGAAGAAGGTATACGCTTGGTTGTATACAGTTGATAAAAATCCAAGACGATTGATGCAAAACGGCCTTCAAAATACGGATTATACTTTTTTGTATATATTATGATAAAGTAAAAGTAACACATGAAGTATTGATTCGTAGTCAAGTATGTAGTGTTAATGTGGCAATCAATAAATTTATAATGAGACAGATAAGTTGGTCACAAATTAAACAAAACTTAAGTGAAAACGAAACATATTTGCCCGTAAACATTATCAGCACATGAGTATAAATAGATAGATTTTTTAATAATACCACAATCAGCGTAAAACGGTACAAACATTAGTAATTAGTGATCAACCAACCATTCAGTCCCGTTAAACTATAGTAACAGCTCAGTTTATAATGGTTTTTCAAATAAGTTGTACTTTTCTCCAGAAAAATATACGAAATTAATTACAGATGAAATCGTAAAAGTAACTGTGATGGTTCCCATAATTGCAAACTGTCTCAAAGGTTGGAGATGCTATATATCTTAGTCTTTTTATTACAACGGGATGGAAACATAAAATACACATTAATTCTATAATTAAGAAATTAAGACAACCTATGCCTATTATTTAGAAAGTTAAAAATTTTTAATGATAAAGGTTAAATAATTGTTTTTGATGCTTCGGTTAACTCTTTGTTGCATGGTGGTACTGCCAATTATTCTAGGTCCAAAAAAGGGGTTCAAGATGCAACACAACAGCAACAAGCAAAGCTAGGCAAAGCAAAGCTAGGCAAAGCAAAGCTAGCAGCAGCATACCAGTGTTCACCGTCCCAGGATCCAAACCTAAGAATCACATGACCAACGTTAGTTTAAAAAAAGTGCCAGAAATTAATTCGTTTAATAGAGGGTTAATAGTCAAATCAGATATGGCATTTAGGTTTTGGGCTAGGCATCTGATTACCTACTTGAATGATTTAAAAAAGCACGAAACAAATTTTTTTTTATTTGGTATGAACGGGAATCACGAGTCAACAATTGAGCTTATTATAAAATACAAAAAAACTAAATCATGCACAAATTCAAAGCGATAAACACTATTACAAATAACTATTATACCTCTGAATACAACATTAAGTACACCTTTAAAATTGGATTTGTCAGAGATCAATCGATGAGATATAAAAATTTACGACTGTAGGGGATATTTCATCAAGGATATTTATATTGGGATATTTTTTTCTGGGCATATTTTTTCGGGGTATGTTTCATCACCGAAGAGTATGGAGATCAAACAAAAAAAAATCACTGACACAAACCGAAAAAAAGTCATTTTTGGATCTCAAAAATGACAGTTTCAGCTCTAATTATCATAATTAGCTCTACTTACAGAAACCATTTTGATTACCCTTATTGGAAAACGCACTTATCCATCTTTTATCTAAGCATGATTGCAACTTACTGTCTTTATGTTTTATATCTATGTTTTCCGGGTCGATTTTCGTGGCTTTCTGTTTAGTTCTCTAGTGTTCTACTTACACAATTATGTATAATCGTGTTAAAACGATTCTGCAATCAATTTCGTCTACACATTTTTCTTTTTTAGTACTCGTTCATCAACAGAACTACAGAACCTTGTATAACAACTGAAGACTACTCAAAATGTGTAGAGGAATGTTTTCTCCAATGGAATGCAGTAAAAGCGTCTGCCAGGTGAAATTTTTATGTTCATAACTGGTGAAATACACGAATAGTCATGTGGGGCAAACCAAAAATGTGGCATCTAATGGCCAATATTTAGACATTGGGCACCAATGGTTTACGTTTAATTTGGTAACACTAAATCCGAATATGATTGGTGCCAAGTCGGGTGAATTCAAGATGGTGTCCATGAAAACATATTTTTATTGGCTTTTAATGTCTAATCCTTTTATTGTATTGAAAACAAACTGGTTACAATTATTACTTAGCAATTAATTTTCTTCAAGAAATGACATTTTTAATGTAAAGAAAGGATTAGTTTACATATTTAATGTAAACTATCCTTCTGATTCTCATCATCGTTCGTGTCTTATTATGTCATTTGTACAATCGTGTGTAACTCTATGTTTATGGTAACTCCTGACCATAAACGGCTGCTGTTATATTTAAAGTACATGGAAGTTAATTAGGCTCAGTAAAAATATGGAGCTGAAGCTAAAATTAGTTAAAATTCGGGCTGGAACTACGGCTATGGCTTTGTAATTGCAGTAGCACGGTTTTCTCTTTGTATTCATGCAAAATGGATTTAACTGAGCTTTAGACTACAATTGAAGAAAAGTTTAATCTGATCGGTATGGAAATATGGGATATAAAGAGTTAGCTCCAATTACCCAAGTTTTGGAATTCTAAAAAATAATTAGATTTTTTTTTGTTCATGAGGTTATTCTGATGCTTACAAATATATTTAAAACCCAAGTGTCCGTCTGGCCGGCTTTGCATAGTTTCAAATTAGACCTTGCAACTGGACGTGACTGGCTGCATGGAGCTGTTTTAATTTTTGTTTTCAATTAAATTTTGATTCTTTTTAACTTTTTTAATTCCTAAAAATTCGTTCTTTTTAAGTTTTGAAGCCATTTTGACACGAGGGCCATTTTATCATGGGCCTTGCCAGAAGCGTACATTTTAATCCATTGGTAATAGGTTTTGGGCTGGTGCACCTGCATTCCACGTGCTTATTAAAACTTAAACCTTACTCTGATTCCCCACAAATGTAATCGATCACTCACTTTATAGCATGTGTAGCATGCATCCCTTACGTCTATAAAGTAACAGTTCTAGTATTGCCATGGTTAGTAAGGGTCACGGTGTTAAAATCTCAACTTTGAGAGCTGATAATGTGTTCAAAAATGAACGTTTTTAAACCAAATTTGTAACCTTCCCGCGCTAGTAAAAGCCTGCCTACTATTCCAAAAATTTTGAAATTCAGCCCAGCCAAATCCAAGATTCAGAGGGGGTACATTAGGCAACTCCTTGTTCTTCTTCTGGGGATGTGTCTTTTATGTGTCCTCTCTACAGGTCAAACAACCCCTCTTAAAACCTTAGGAAAAGGCCCAAATCGTAGATTCCAATGTAGGCATGTGCCTTTTCAGGGTATTTTAATTTAACTGAAAGAGCTACGTAGACAAAACTATCACGTGATACCCGAAACTGTACTACTTTCTTGACTAAAAAACAAGTTCTTCTGACTGTAACGAAATTCTCCCAATGCACATAAACCTGTAAATAGCTGTTACTTCAAAAGGAAGGCACACCACGAAGACAACACTTCAAGTTGCATCTTGCTGTTATTGATGCGACTGGGAATTGGGTCAACAGCTGCCAACACAGCTGAAGGCCGAGCGCGCGGTTTTGCATGAAGCGATTCGACCTGTTCAAACCACTTGAAACCGCTTTAAGTGCACGGCACATAACCGATTGTGTAATTCCTTGCAGGACCCCATTGTCCCAGTGTGTCTTAAAGCACGCTGAAGCATGGGATCCTCAGTTAGTGCGTGGGGTTCAGCCTTACAAGTTGAACCTGTGAGACTCATAGGGCTGATGCTACTACAATGGCCGTAAGAGCCTAATGTGTAAGCACTCACTGCATAGTGCACATCCAGAATTAAGCCTTAAAACACTGGATGTTGACTGTTTGTCTTGTTGGGCGCAGCAAAGAAATACAAAATTAATTTCAATGTAGATTGCATTCCCGTTAGATTCCTGAACAGATTCCGTACACTCACAAATCCTACTTGTTAATTTTAATGCATATTAGAACTAAACGTAGCGTTCTGCGCAGGGTCAGTTCCAAATGTTCTGAGTAGGAATGGCACTACAAATTCTGTGAAGATACGATTCTTACACCATAGTGTATAGAAATTGCTCCCACTGTTCGGTGTAGATAGGAATCCTACAGTCTCCAGATGAATATGCTGCGTTTCTACCCTACATCTACCATTGGAATACTTATGATTTCTTTCAGATTTTGCACAAACTGAAGCTATTAGCTAATACAAACTGAAACAGTGCGTACCAACATTACTCTTAAATTTTAATGGTATCCGACTTGAAATCCGGCCGGCGGTGCAACCCGCTCTACGTTGTCTCCTGTCCTTCGAATCACCTGAAGGGGTGTTGTCTAGACTGCGAGCAGTGGCTGCCTTTGTCAGGGGTGCAGGCATTCAAGTGTAGCTGGATTTCCTCTTCTCCGCTTCTTTCCTCTCCTCACAGTTTGTGAACATATGTGCATGCTGAGGTGTGTCATATGTGTTTATTATGAACTGTCGTGTGCATATACAGGTGGTGGGGTTGTAGGTATGTTAATGCTGGTCACGTAGGGCATCTTTCAGGGAGTGGGGAACTGGTTTTGTTGCTTTGGCCGTTGGTGTATTACTGGTTGTAGCAGTTGTTGAATTGTTGCTGCGGGCATATGACTTTGAGTCACGGCCCCAATAAAACATTCATTCATTCCAGTTGTAACAATGCCTAAGCCAAACAATGAACTTTGATACGTGTAGTCTGATTGTTCAAATGGTTATCTTACTCTATATAAGACGGCTGTTTCTTTTTTGCACAAACTCTTCTCATGCGCAAAAAGCACTGCTAACCTATTTGTAGGATTAGGTAACGCTATTAATTCGTATGTGCTATTTCTTCTACATCCGGCCCTACTCTGCCTGTAGTGAGGGTTGTAATCCCTACCAAAGGATACTTATGACCGTGGCTCCATCTTAGGTAAGAGCGTGCGTTGTGAGAACTGCATTAGAGGTTCACGGACTCAACCATAGCTACCATCACTTTACTTGTTAAATTGCGTAACGTGATAGCCTAACTTAATGGTACAGTTTGTTGATGCGATGAACTTATTGTCACTACGTTGTGGGAAATAACACGCTTTAGTATAGTCTTGCAGTTCATTTATCTTTAACAACAACACTTTGGGGTTAACATTCAGCTTTGCGGTCTCACTTGAAAACACCGTTCGCGTACGTAAACAAACTCACCATTGGCCCATATTTTGTATTCCATATTTGATTACCATATGTTCCCATCCGAACATCATCACTAAGCTTGGAGAACGTCATCATCTTCTATCTAACATTCGGGAGTCGGATTTTCTTTTCAAACAATCCACGACGATATGTTTGCTGGTTATTAGTAATCTTGCACCTTACTTGGTAAGTGTTGTGACATGATTGTAGCTAGATGTCAACGAAACAAGTGTAGGGCATTAGAGAATTTTAGACCTAGTAACTAAATCGGCATACTGTAGCCATAGGCTAATCAACGACACAAAATTACCGTACATCTATATGGAGGGGAATTGGCTTTAGCAACAACAAAAAAGAGACAGCCGAATACAACAGTCTGGATCAACGATCAGCTGAGTAAGAAGCGTCAAGAAAGGGGTTGAACGATCACGAGGTAAGTGTGTACTGTTACGGAGTATCAATCAGATCGATAACAGCTCACAGAAACAGCTGAATACCTTTTTTACTTACCACTGGCATGAACCGACCAATCTATATCAGGGCATTACTTGGGCTGAAAATACTGTTTGCCATTATTATCCTTGATTAATGCTAGAACGTAATAATTAAAAATCATGAATCGTAAAATCATTGAATACTCGAAGTAAACTGTAGATGCATGTAATGTAAATATATGTAAAAATGGTAAAAGCATTTGAATCCAGCAGTAAAGCCCAGCATCTAAATTACCTTTACAGGTTTATTCCTACATCTAGGGAATCTGAACGGAGAGCTTGATAAGAAAATTACCCATGCAAATTCGCTGATCCGATAAATAATATATAATAATATATCAATTTACCACATTCATGTGGAGGGCTACCGGAAGGGTGGTGAGCCACTTACACCGGGCCTGAACGAAACACGAGAAGAGGATGTTTAAAAAAGCTGGCACAACAGAAATATTTTTTAAAACCTCTTCAAAAACTTTTCCAAGGATTGAGTCTTCAACATTCTACGGAATCCAGATACAGTGTCCATATTTACTGTTTCTGTGCTAAGTGAGTTCCACACTGGTACAATGCGGACGGAAAAAATTTTTTTTCGACATTCAAGATGGGAGCCCTGAGCCATCAATTTCCATCGGTGGCCCCTGGTTGCATGTGTGTGTGTAGAGACATCGAAAAAGGGCAAGTCGACCGAAATCAAACCTCGAAGGATCTTGTAAACAAGAATAAGATCGCATCTAAGCCTGCGGATCTCCAAAGATTCCAGGCCCGTCATTCTGCGGCGATCCTTGTAGTTATACTCACGTAGGCCAGGCAAACTCTTGGTGAATTTGCGTTGCACAGACTCGATCAAATCGATGTCCTTAAGAAGGTACGGAGACCATATAGGGGTAGCGTATTCCAAAATGGGACGAACAAAAGTCTTAATAGCCCAGATCTTATTACGAGTATTCCCGGAGGTAAAACATCTGTTTACAACAGCCAACCTGCGAAATGCCGCTGCATAAACCTTCTGGCAATGAAGTGATGGCTTAAGGTTGTCTGTAAACCAGATTCTTAAGTCTTTTACTTCACACACTGAGGATAAAATTGACTCTTCCAGATAATAGTCATGACTAAGGTCCCGGGAACCAACATGAAATGTATGGCATTTCCCAATTGAAAGCGGAAGTTGCCACTTTTGGGACCAGTTTAGTACGTTAAGTATTTCGGCCTCGAGATAAAAGTGGTCTGTGGGGTTAATGATTGCTGCACCAATTTTGAGATCGTCCGCAAACTTATATCCATAGGTGTCACTGGCCGAAAAAGATAAATCATTTAAGTAAATAATAAAAAGTACAAGGCCAAGAACGGATCCTTGAGGAACGCCACATGGTACAGACACACTCGAAGAAAGTGGTCCCTCAATGATGACACTCTGTGTACGATTTTCCAAAAAGGAGGATATCCAATTCAGGAGTTTACCTTCAATGCCACATGCAGAAATTTTATGAAGAAGTTTACGGTGCACCACAGATTCGAATGCTTTTCTAAAATCGAAGTAGATGGTATCAGAAAAAATACCAACATCTAGGGCACATGTCGACTGATCTAAAACCTGAAGTAACTGGTGGGTCGCAGATCGACCAGGCAGAAAGCCATACTGATCTGGTGCAATAATGGAGTGCCTACTGAAAAAGGGGAAGATGGAGTCACGGATAATTGATTCCATAACCTTACATGCAACAGATGTGAGTGCGATAGGACGGTAAATCAATGGATCAGATGGCGATCCTTTCTTATAGATTGGTACAATCAATGCTGATCTCCAAATTTCTGGAATACAACCCTGAGCGAAGGAAAGGGTGAAAAATTTAGATAATGGGTGACAGATCTCATGTGCAATTTGCCTAAACAGGAATGCTGAAAACCCATCAGGGCCACAGGAATGACTGGGTTTAAGTTTATTTAAGGTCTTAAGTATAGTTAAGCGGTTAAAGGACACCTCAGATAGACTTTCGTTTGCTGCCGCAAGTGGAGCCAATGGAGGGTTCACGGTCCCATCATCCGTAATGGTATTCGCAACAAAAGTTGTGCTAAGAATTTCTGCTTTTTCAAGGTTATCTGTAATAAAGCAATTTCCGTATTTTAAAGGTGGAAGCGAACGAGATGAAGTCTTTTTGCGATAAAGTCTAATAAGAGCCGAAGGAGTGCCTTCCAGAATGGCACTTTTTTCATGTTCACTATACCATGTCTCAACCAATGTTGAGTAAAGCTTCCTTGATGCATTATATGCAGACTGTGTAGTGGGGCAAGGATTGGATTTAAGCTGCTTCCAATGTTTAAGTTTAAGCATGCTTTCTTTAAGAATATGTCTTGGCATAATTTTCCTGGTACGTGTGTGAAATTTATAAGTCCGTCGACATTGATTAATGTGATTGGTTAAAACGTTCTGAAAGCAAGACCAGGCCTGCTCGATAGAATGGTGGACATCAAAAATAACTCTGTCCCAATTAACATCAGCGAGTGTTGTCTTGAGCCTTTCAATGTCCAGCTTTCCATGGCCAAAAGAGCGGTTAGGATCAGTAGCATGGGTAATGCCGCAACCCATCAGGTTAACCTGGAAAGAGACCATACAGTGGTCACTATTTCCCATGTGCACATCCACCTTCAAATCGAAAATCAATCGATCATCGTGTGAAAAGACAAGATCAAGGATATTGTCTCCACGTGTTGGCTGTTCAACAAGTTGCTTCAAGCCCAGGGGCGCCATTAATTCAAGAAAGTACCTATGATGACTGTCGCTCGCCCAATTTCGGTACCAATCGACTGTGAAGAGATTAAAATCTCCCAAGATAATATTAGAATGATCGCTGTTGATTGAGTGTACAATAAAAGTGCACACCTTCAAAATCTTCTCGTCGTTCCTGCTATCAGGCATGTAGCACAATATGAAGGTCATTTTATTTTGGGGCTCAGTAAAGACGATACCTTCAACCTGGTCCGAGATATCGACAATTGCGATCGGAATTGTAACACGGTGTAGGATTAAAAGGCCCCCCGCCCTGCTACCCCGGTCCCTTCGAATAACCGAATATTTGCTAACATCGACCATCATTGCATCAGGAAAAGTCTGATGCAACCATGTCTCGACGACAAAGATAAGATCGAATTGGTTTTGCGCCACAAGCTACTTAAAGCTGCCCAAATTACAAATTATGCTGCAAGCATTCAACACAACACATGACAGATTCCTAACAACATGGGTATAAGAAGGGTTAACATTTTTAAAATTATGACATGAAGGGTTAAAATTATGACTCGAAATGGGGATATCCCCGGGACATGTAGTTAGTTTTCCAGATGGGTATGAAGGGTAAAAAGTTCACTTTGGAGAACAGATTTTCCCCTTCTAGTAAGATGTATCATGTCACGTGCCAATAATGTATGATCCGCACGTATGGCCTTCTCAATGGACACGAAGGTAAAATTATTCTCTACACACATCTGTCGCAAAAGAAAGTTTGTGTGCCTCACTCGTCGGTCCAGTTCTCTGTTAACTGAACCAAGCCTTGGAAAAAGACCGACAATGGAGATACGGGCATTTGGATTTGCTGCCTGAATTGAAGATGTAAGGGCTACAAGGTGAAGCACAATTTGGTTTGGTCTGTCGTTAATGATATTATTTGTTCCAGCGCACACAACAAAGGTATCACTCTGGTGCCCGACCTTAATAATTTCTGGCAGCTTACTGATTAAGTCTTGAACCTTAATTCCTGGGTAGGTCCAAGTTTGGGAGTCACAATGGCTGCTTCCTCTTAGGGATCTTATATTTGAGTCACCAAGTAGGGTTGTTTTACCTTTCCACCTTGCCGCAAGTATTTCGTCCTGGGAGTTTGTTGGCCCTTCTGATCGTTTCTCACCTGGCTTCTTGTGATAAATTTCTGACGTAGAAGTGGTCTTTAAAAGGTTTTGTGTGGCACATAAGCGAGATACGTTGTCACTAAGGTCTCCTGGGTCCTGCGGAACCTGGGCCGGTCCCATGGCAGGCAGTTGAAAATGGTGGTCAACTCTCTTTCTGCGACGATTACGCTTGGTTCCATCTCTTACTGTAATGTTCGGGTGAAGTGGCTGTTGGGTATGAGATCTAGGTTCTAATTCGCCTTTAGTTGGCAACTGTTCATGGTCCAGATGCACCGATAAAATTTCCAATTTATCAACATTAGTAGTATTCAGTTTCACCAAAATATTCGATGTGCCAGATGGTTCTGTCATAGGCTTAATCTGCTGGATATTGGTTGTCGGATGTATACAGTTATTTACTTCATCTCGGATACAAGAAGATACATTGTTGATCAATGTGGAATTGTTGTCGGTTAAGCTCTCCTCGAATTTTTTGATTAAGGTCTTGGCAAATTGCCCTAATACCTCCTCCTGCCTCTGGAAGAAGTTGGAAGACCATCGTTCAAAACAAGATTTGTAATCCGCAAAAAGAGATGCCATCTTAAACTCCATCTGCTGCTGGGCGGAGTCGACCTTAGTATTAATCTCGACAAGGTCAATATCCTTTTCTAGGCTGAAACTATCAAGCTTATTTAGAAGCTTAGTGGATATATCTTGGAGAATTGTTACATTATGTGAGTCATCTAAGTCATGTCTAACGCTTCCCTGGTCAACAACAGTCAATCCGCCCAGTGGGGTACTCTGAGCGATTGACCTATCGATGGATGGAGTCTGTAACGAGTCAAAATATACTGTGTCTTGTCTATTCCTCTGCTGTGGCAAAACTGCCTCCAACCCTCTCGAACCACTCAATTCACCGACCTTAACCTGTTCATGATACTCCTCCATGCTGGGCAAAAGAAAAAAAAATGGATACAGAAAAAAAAGCAAAAAAAAGGGGAAAAAACTAATAAGAAACAAGGTTATGCGGGAACAGGCGGCAGCAACCCAAAACAACACGGGGGGAAAGAGGGGGGGGGGGAATTTTCTGAACCTCTCTCTCCCTCGTGCAGGATGCGAACTAGCGATTTTCAAAATGTTTCAAGATGGCCGCGCCCAATGCCGGACAAAACACGGCCATAGTTCCGTCAGAAAAACAGCCACAACGGCTCCAAAAACGACTCACCAAAATTGTCTCCAGGCACACACGAAGCACAGAACCTTCATAGAACAACCCACAACAAATAGCAGCTGTAGCAGGCAGTGAAAAGCTCACTAACACCGAACTGAAACGGAGCTCCGTCTCCCTCTCGCAGTGTCCTATAATTTTACTGGGATTCAAATAACCATACTTCAAATTGTACTGGGATTCAAATAACCGTGTGTAAACAAAAAATACTCTTTTTTATCCATTGACGAGGAAATCTGTGATGATCCTACCTTGGTCACCCGCGACAGGGTCCACTAAGGGGAAGTTAACCTTCAACTTGAAATTGCCAAAATCCACATTCCCCGGGAAAACCCCAGAAAGTAATGCGGGAAAAAACCCATGGTGACCAATGACCATGCTTCAGTAATGTTAAGTCTGAAAACTGTCAGTACACTCTCCTATGCTCTTTTAAACACTCGCAGTGTTGAAAGAAACCTTGGTTGTTTTAGAGAGCTTGTCAACCAGGAAACTTACGACATCACAAAATTTTGTTGTTGAGTCATGGGTGAAACCTGCTATCACGGACGGTATTCTAGCTGACACCCAAAAATATTCTGCGATTCGACGCAACCGTGGTGGCCGGAGTGGAGGTGTTTAAATTTTGTACCAGACTTACATCCCTCTTTCTGTTTTGGATATTGCGACGGACACGCAGGGGCTGTTAATCTCCATACCGAATCATAATGTCTTTTTTTTCCGGTTACTTACCCAATAGCTATGATTATGGTGAAATCTCGTCAATGTGTGATTTTATTGCCCAATTGCAATATCCTTTGAATGCCTCTATCTTACTCGTTGACTTCAAATTGTGTGCTGTGGACTGGGCCCACAATAGTGCAGGCGATTCTCATTATAGGTTTTTTCTGGATCTTGTTGCCGCCCTTGGGCTCCGTCAGCTAGTTGGTCTTCTGCGATAATGATATGGTTTTTCTTGCGCTGCAGGTCGGTGATCACTTTGGTAATAGTGATCACTGCACGGTCGCTTATTCTTTGAACCTCCCTTGCTAGGCAATTAGCATTTCCACCCATCCTTTGAGCACTAAACCTCCTGGCAGGCTGGATATTGAAAAACTTAAACTTTCGCTTTCATTTGTAGACTGGGATGCATTAATTTTTAACCCACAAACTGATATAAAGCGAGCCTGGACCTGTTTCCAGCATATTCTTTCAAGTCACATCGAGTTCTGTCTTGATAGTATTAAGTCAAATGATAACAAACGGTTTAATTCTCCTGAACATATTTTGAAGCTTCGCATACGAAAGCTCAGCCCCTGGAGGCGTGTATGCGACAATTTTGTCCAGCCGATTTGGTCCTGCCTATTTGGTCCCAGACAATTTGGTCCATGGCCGATTTGGTCCACGGACAATTTGGTCCAGGTAAGTCATGATTTAATTACGGTACTTTAATGAATTTCGGACGACAGATAAAACTTTTTTGTGTATATATTTTATTAAAGCTTGTGTGTAAGGGGAAGTTGGGGTGGGGAGGGGGAACAAAATACACCACAAAGAAGGCTAAATACTGTTTTTAAAACATTTTTTTGCACAGTAATTAAGTTTTAATTAAAATTTAGGACTGCCATGGGGGGGGGTGTGAAGGATGACGTGCACCACGATCATAGCCCAAGATTTTTTTAAATATTCTTTTACAGCTGTTTTTTCTTATTAATTTATTATATGTCGTCAGTAAGATTTATTTTGTCATGATATGGCACGACACGTCTATTAGCACTCTTATTAACACTCCATTAGCACATCTCCAGAACTTGATGTCTCGATTTACGTTTGGTTTGTGAAAGGTGAATAAAAATCCTTCATCGACCACATCTTCCGTCCTCTTTCCGTTTGTACGTTGATGGCCATTGAATGAAAAATATTTCTGTCAGGCCCTAGCACTTTTCCCTTGCACTTTACTGCTAACTTGCTAACTTGAAATACGTATAAAATTTCCATAGGAACCAAATGAAACCAAAATTAAATTTTGTCGGGATAAAATTGCAGACAAAGGTTTATTTAAAACTTGAAGTATTTAAAACTTTTTAGCATTTTTTGCCAAACCCTCACCCCAACGCACAAACGTGCAGTTTGAGACGAGATGAGAATCTCTTAAACCATTTCCGAAACTCATTCAGGAATGTCAGGCCAGGACAACAGGAGCAACTGAAGGGGGAGTAAGAGTTGACAGACACAAGAGGCTCAAACTTATAATTTGGATGTCAAGGATTCTTTAAAAAAAAACAGTATTGGGCCTTGTTTGTGCTGCAAGTTGCCCCACTGCGCGAAAAATAAGACTACCATTACACAAAAACGAATAAATATCCTTAAAACAGCATTGGAGAGTTAGTGCCCCCCTCAAAAAAAAAGACCCCTCTAGCACAACCACATAAAAGAGAATATAAAAAGTATTTTCAAAAACACCATTGGGCCTTTTTTTAAAAGCCCCCCCCCCCCCCCCCAAAAAAAAAGAACTCCAAATACTCACAAATAAAAAAAAAATAAAAACATTAATTCCCCTGGACCAAATTGTCCTAGGACCAAATCGGCTTGAAACAAATTCTCTGGAACTAAATCGGTCGGACAAAATTGTCCGGTCCAAATCGGTGGGACCAAATCGTCCTGCCCCACTGGAGGCACTTTAAATCGTGTCCCACCGCAGAAAACAGAATAGCAGATGATAGTCTTCGTAAACTTTATTCCAGTAATGTTGAAACTTGGAATGGATCATGCAAGGTGGTGGCTATTCGAGAAGGAAACCAGGCAGCTCTTCTAGGCTCTTTTGTTCTAAAACGTCTACCACACACCTAAAACTGGAAATCTGTATTTAACTGACAACTTAGCTAAAGCTGACGTACTAATCAACATATTTGCCGCGAATGATATTATCAATGATGATCTAGAGACTCCGTCGCTGTCTCCAAATGTTCAATCTACGGGAATGTTCTCTAGCGTCATGTTCCCTGAAACACAGGTTTTGTCTAGTATTAAAAATCTTAAACCAAGCAAATCAAGGACACCTAATGGTCTCTCAGCTTTCCTGGTTAAATAAATTGCATACAAAATATGCTTCCCACTCTCCCTGATTTGTAACAGTTCTTTCCAGCAGGGATGTACTTCGAAAATCTAGAGTACAGCATTTATCCCTATCTTTAAACTTGGTTCAGTTTCGGAACCTGCAAATTATCACCCTACCGCCCTCACTTGTGTTGCCTGCAAACTCATGGAATCAATTATTCGTGATATAATGTTGACCCACCTTGGGAAGTACTCCTTTACTCAACAGGACCAGTTTGGTTTCCTTCCCTCAAGATCTGCAACGAACCAGTTATTTCTATCCTTGACCGCTGGATCACCTTTGCATCTGACTTGGGAATCGCTTCAAACATAATTTATTTTGACTACAAGAAGGCTTTTAAAGCGGTAATAAACCGTAAACTTCTGTTTAAGGTTGCCAACTGTGGCTTTGGGGCGACCTACAGATTTGGATAGCTGCATTTCTTCAAACAACAGATCTCAGTTGGTTAAAATTAGGAACACTTTTTCTTCCAGTGTTCATGTACCCTACGGTGTTCCCCATGGTTTGGTGCTCGGCCTGCTGCTTTTTGAAATTTACCTCAATGATCTTAAATTTACAAATGACCAAACCTATGGATTTAAATCTGCCGATGACATTAAGACTAGAGCCGAAAACAGTTCTTCCCGCTCCTCCCCACAGCTCGATGTAAAAATTCAGGAGGGGGGCGTTGTCACTGCATGGGCACTAACCTTACAATAGCCACTTTCCATCCCTAAATGCTTTGTCTTTTACGTAGGCTCCCAAAATAGTTGGCCACCTTATTTTATTGAGCAGTTCGCTCTTCCTGCTGTCCGTGATGTAAAGGACTTCGGGGTTTGGTTCACCTTTGACCTTTAAGTCATAAAATGTGTGTTTAGATGCTTGGCACTAGAAAATAAATGCTTCAATTCCGGCAACTACCTTATTAAGACTTGGGCCTTCAAGGTGTTTGTGCGAACACTCTTTGAATGTGGTACCCCAGTACGGTCCCCCTACCTTTTGGGCAACATTGACAAAATTGAATCTGTGCAACATAAGTTCACAAAATGCCTGCATCGCCTACGTGATTTAGACCACAGTACTGGTCTTGCCAGGGCAGGACTTGATATTTTAGAGTTGAGAAGAATTCGTTTCGACCTAACTTTGACATTTGAAATCTTGCGGAGTTTGATGGCTGTAAATCTACCTTTTTCGACGTTGCACCACTCATTGATAAAACCCCAGGCGATAATTGGAAACTGGCAGCCCAGTCTTTGCGCATAGATTACCGTCAAATTTTTTCTCCATTAGTGTTGTCCAGATTTGGAATTGCTTTGGGACTACCACAGTGGACCAGCCTGCTGTGTACGGTTCTCGTCGAATGCTGGAAAAACAAAACATACAACTCTTTCTGCGCCGCCTGCTCTCTGAACTTTAGAAATATGGTTGTCAGTCCGTTCCTTCCTTTTCCATTCTTACTTTCACTGCTAACAATTCCTTTACTTCCACATCAGGGTTGGTATTAGAGTTCCTGTCCTAATGTGTCCATCCATTTAAATGTGTAGAAAGTTATTATTATTATTATTATTATTATTATTATTATTATTATT
>JAHWFP010030619.1:56516-107010 GCA_023313725.1 Lithobius niger
AATATCTATATCAAGGATGGCTATAGCGGTCCTTATGTAAGTCTCTGGGTTGAGTCTCAACTATCTCACTGCATTAAAATTTTTAAGGACAACTATTGAACCATTCGGAATCCACAGTATATCGATTTTTGTGTTGCCATTGTTTTTGTTGTTGTTGTTGTTGGGACTCTTTGCCCTCATCTGGAGATTGAACCAATGAACCGATTTTTAAAGTTTTATGGCTTGCAACGTATGGACGTGGCCTATAGATTCTTTAATGCTATTTTAATGTGTCTACAAAATTTTTGTTTGGGGAAATTTTGCTCTCACGTTGTGAATGAACCGATGAACTAATTTTAAATTTTATTTAAATAGTTTGGTATTACCAAGGATCAGAGCATAATTATTCAACTCTAATGTGACTACAATATTTTTGATGTTTTTGTTGTTATTATTCTTGTTAGGGAAATGTAAAGGTTTGAAACCCAATAGTTTCCCCCAGAATTGACATGGACCACCGAAATTCAGTATTTGTAGTCGTATCATAATTATTTCACTTATTGACAACAACCGATCCGTTTGGCCTCCACAGCTTAGCCATTTCTTGTTTTTGTTAATTTTAGCATTGTTGTTGTTGGGACACTTTTCCCTCACTAGTACAGCTCTTAAGCAACAAAATCACGCACTTGAACCTAACAGCATGTAATTTGGTACCCAAGTCATTTTTAGCCGTACAAATCTAACTAGCTATGGAAACCCCTTGATATAACCCCTTAAAGCCCCTCACGTCCACTTATGCTCTCACAGATCCAGCTTCCATGATGCTGATGACTAACAAATTTTTGAATTAAAAGCTTGAGTTGTCACAAACAAATCATTCTAAGCAGTCACATCGAACAAGCCATGGAACCTCCCATGAAATATCTCCCAAGCTACCTGTTCACCTCTGTGAGGCTTGTCCAACAAATTATG
The DNA here is from genome assembly GCA_023313725.1 of Lithobius niger. Lineage (NCBI taxonomy): Eukaryota > Metazoa > Arthropoda > Chilopoda > Lithobiomorpha > Lithobiidae > Lithobius > Lithobius niger. The sequence continues at coordinate 57,468 of JAHWFP010030619.1, forward strand.
TCAGATCGAGCTAAAAGCTTGAATTGCGGTCACAAATCATTCTTAGCAGTACACATCGAATCCCCACGAAATATCCCTAACGCTCTCCCCCAGCAATTTGTTGCACTCCCCGTGGCATTCTTAGCAATACAACTCGAACTAGGTATGGAACTCCCGTGAAATCCCTGATACATGAAGGTGATACCCGACAAATTTTGCTGATCGGACTAAGAGTAAACAAGTCATTCTTAGCAGTAGAAATCAAACCAGACATGCATCCCAATGAAATACCACCAAAGCTTTCCCCATGGGCCCCCCCCCCCCCCCCCCCCCGTCACCCCGGTAAAACATCGACAACCAACAAATTCTTGCTGAACGTACTAAAAGCATGCATTGTAGCAGTAGAACTCGGAATGCATATGGAACCCCATGAGACACCCTCAAGGCGACCCGTGTCCCCTCCTGTGGTTGATGACCAACAAATTCTAGTTCGATTTGTAATGTGTTTATTCATGTTTTAGCACCATCAGCAAGAATTGTCGATCACTAACCTCATAAGGTGAGTGTGGTGGGAGCGCAGGAAGGGGCCTTGGGGTTATCTCTAGGCAGTTTCATAGCTGGCTCGATCAGTAAGCTAATAATGACTCGTGTATCAAATTTCATGGCTGTTAGCTCAAAGTGCATGATTAGCCTAAATGGCCCGTAACAGCTGTACTACACCTAGAGATCGAACCAATGAAACGATTCTCAATTTTTATAGCTTAAAATTCAGTATTAAAAAGGCTAACACTCTTTTCACAGTTACTAGTAGAACCCGTGCGTGCTGCATGGAGGATTAAGTCTCCCGGTCTTCGTCGTTTCCAGAGTTTGGTCTTCTTAGGAAAGTAAATCGCATAATATGGAATATTTTATTGTTAAACTGATGCATTAATTTTACTTGTCCACAATGCGTCCAGGTGTGAACCTGGCCCATACTTCTCCGTGCACCGAAATATCAATATCTCATCTAATGTAAGTGTTAATGTGACTTACCCCTCTTCGACCCTACCCTACTATGCTGCCCTTCCTACCTATTCTATCCTTCTCTTGTCTCCTCATCTTCCCCCTCTTCCTCTTCTCTTCATTTTCTCCCACTCTTCTCCTCCCTTGCCACAACCCCCATGTTTGTTCAATGGGACAATGTTAATGGCACTTTTACACCGAGTTTTTGGAAGTGTTGGCAAGATTTCACTCTCTCACCCCTCCTCTTTCACTTTATCTTTCTCCGTTGTCCCTGCTCATCCCCTGTCTTCTCTTCTCTCCTTCTCTACTCCCGTCCCCTCCCTTGCTACAACTTCAATTACTGAAGTATTTATGCTCACGTTTTTGTGATTGTTACCGCTTACTTTAAAACAATTCAATTCACACTTAAAGTCAGCTTCTACGAAATAAATGCGTATTTCCATCGTATCAGGCTGCCAATTTCCAGGTCATTCTGGGGTAGGGTGGGCCGAAAAAACGTTTTTTTTTTTTTACGAAACGTAATAGCATGGAATACTTGCGTTAGGTGAATACAAACCGAGAGCAAAAAAACTATTTTAAACCAGAAAATGTTTTGCCCTCGCACATTGTGCTCAAAGTTACGAAATTTTGACTAATTTGGACAATTTTCGCGTTATTTTTGAAAATTTCTTGAAAAAAGCTTTTTTTTTTATGGAAATGTAATAGTGCTGGAATGATGTCTTGAAGATAAGTCGAGGGCAAAAAAAATTGTTGAAATCGGTTATTGTTTGACCCTCGTACATTAAGATCGAAAGTTGACAAATTTTGACAATTTCTTATACATTTTCTTTATATTGGTCCTTGCCTTTACTGACCTTCGTATGTCACTGCATAGTTTAAACAACTAAACAACATTTTCAGTATTATGAGTTCCATAATTGTGAGGGGTGGGGGATGAAAAGAAGAAGGTTAACCCTCCCCTCCAAAAAAATTTTTTTTTAGCTATGTGTGAATTCCTAGTGCATATGGATGCAGCAGCAATCACTTCCAGCCTGCTCAAAGGTCTTTGAGAAGATTGGATGATATGGCTGCTGCAACCTTATCTGAAGCTCCGAACCAAGCACACACTAATGGTGTTCCCTTGAGTCCAATTCTATTCTGTGCAGTGGGTTACTGACTATGACGGTGATGAGGGACAAACGTTTCATCTTTATTTGATATTTGAGATTCGCTGGTTTGCTTCTGTTTGGGAATTTCACCATCCTTAGCATCGTTATCTCGAGCACTGACATCACATTTACTTGAGGTTGAAGACTGCTTTTGTAACTGCACTGACCAAGCGAGAGCATTCTTGTTCATTCCTAAGAAGCCGACTTGTAAGAATTGCTGACTCTTTTTTGTTATTTTTTCCAATTCTTTCCTTTCTTTGGTCATACACAAATTTCAATTCTAGGAGTGGAATTTTCTTTCATTTCCCAGAAGAACAACTGACAGAGATTGTGCACTTACAATTGTCAATGACTTTTCCATAAGAGCAAGTCAGTGTTATTGAGCCTTTTGCAGCTCCTTGCTTCAACTTTTTGACCTGGATCTGATAATTTTGTTTATCATTGTCCCTAACATAAGATTTACTGATATTGTCGTAGGCTTTGTGGTAAGTTTGAACCATTTGTTGTATTCTGGACCCCAAAACAGTAGGAACAGATGCTAACTTAAATACATTCTCGACTTTTTATGCAACTGAACTAGCTACAATTGAAAAGTTGGCTGTGGTGTATACAACCTTTGATGCTGCTAAAATCTATCTTCAAAACAACATCATAAAATATCGTCATATGTAGGAAACTTGGAAGTTGGCATATCCTTTAAATAGCCAAACAATTGGCAGGCAAACGCTTTCCTAGTAATGTGTTTCTGTGGGGCTTCCATGTCAGAATGTCATAAACAACAAACTGAATGAAACAGTCAGTTCAAATTATCTGTTAGTTCAGTTTCACTAATCCTCTATTCACTAGTAGTCAGTAGCCTACTACGCAATCAAGGATTTACAAGGAGCACAAGAGACCTGCTGCTCTGAGTCAGTATGTGAACATTGAACAAGTTTCACATATCGACTCACTCAGCCAAACTCAAAGGAATGAATTTTAAAAGAATATTGTAGCGTAAATGTTGCATGGGGGTCAGGGAGTAGAGGGAGGTAGGAAAATACGGATAAATGAGTCACCTGGATTGGTGGCAAGCGGTCTTCTTTGCACTTGAAATATGGTATCAACGACTCATCACCTACCATTTTGGATGACCAGCCTGATTTACTATAATGATTCATTTTAGGAGGTGTTGCAGCTTGAATAGTAAGCTTCTCAAGTTTCCCATTAAAAATGAGAAGCAATAAGACTTGCTCTACGTTCACAACTGTAACTCGGTCAATTTCACTAGGCATTTCATTAGCTTTTTCACTCTCTAAAGGCAACATAGCTAGAACGTCAGCATTAAGGTTCAATTTTCCCTGAATATGCTGGATATGAAACATATACAAATTAAAAAATAAAGCCCAACACTGCACATGTGATACTGCTATGACGCGAATCCCTATCTTCAGTTCCAAAATGCAGCCCTTTTGTTGACCAACAAACTGATCTTGGGTTTTTAAATTTTATGTTTTTAACATTTCTATTGTGACTAAGACGGGAAGATTTCCATCAAAAATTAACTTAATATTTCCTGCTTTGAATAACCTAGTGGAAGAATAAAATTTTTCTTAGGAAACCATACATTACAACAAAAAACCCAAAGGATCGTCATTTGGAGAATGAAATGCCTGCCATACAAATATTGACAGAATCGTTTGACTCCAAATTCCACACCTAATGCATTTACGTCGATATGGGTAGCCTACTTGGGCTTTATTTAAGCTCCATGAAGCAAAAGCCATTGGTACATGCTCACGAGAGGGCAGTGTATGCATCAAAACGAGTCTACGTCATTTGGGAGGGGTCACAAATTAACTCCAGTAGTAACTTGGGAATATAACAAACTTAAATCTTTGATTTGGGCAAAATTTCTTCGCCTTTTGAGGTGACTTAGCACATTGAGGTGACCAAACCCATCCTCCCTTTGGACTTAATCATTTATTCAGTGGATTTAATATCGAAGGTAGGGATTAATGTGAGTTATGCTAAGTCTCCCGTCATTTAACTCTGGATGATCATCCATTGCTTCCCTAAGAGCCTTGCTTCCCGAATCTGTTTCATTGTTAAAATCTTTGGTTTTAACAATGAGAATAGAAACGCATGGTTACATGTAAAAGTGTGTTCTTGGAAGGCTTTGGGGAAAGGAATTCGTCCGTTAGGTCTAATTAGCGAAAAAAGGACTTTTGTTTCAACCCACTTTCCTTCAGAACAAACATTGCTATATATGCTGAAAGTATTACTAGTTTTTCCATTTTTCATTTTTTTCAATTTCCTATTGCTTGTCATCCAATTATCACACTGCAGTGTGAATAGGGTATTGTTATTTCTCTTACCGAACTGTGTCTAAGACTTGACTCTCTTTTCAGGTGGGCAGCAGTCAGCAAAAACAATGCATTATTTAGGGTCACAATGGATTAGCTACTGTGGAACGGATTATATTAAAGTAAGGGCTATTGCTTGCTACCATTGTTCTTATTAATATTGTTTGTGTGGGAGGTGGCTTTGACCCTTACCCGCTCTCCACATTTTTGCTCTCGTTTTCCTGTTTACAAAACGCACTCAATTTGTTTGTCATTAATCTAAACTAGGTTAGTGGGTTTTTTATTTACCCTTGGTCTGTGTAATAGTACCTTAAACTTTTAACAGCAATCTTATTTCCTTCGTTGGGCTATGGTTTTGTTGATTTTTAATTAACACGTCTTTGGTGGAGTAAAAAGCCTCGGCCAGGGTAACTCGCTGAGAATAGAAGTAAGACCATTGTTGCTTGTCTATTGTTATTCCATTTTAGCGACCAAACATTGTCTGTGAGAACTTCAAAGGGACTTGTCTAACAATGTAAACCCCCAAACTTTGTATTGTTTCCGTGGCTGCTCGCAACAGGGCATGAGCTCTAATGCCAATTGTAGCCCATAATAGTATACCTCGATTGTCTCTTCATTTTTATTGAAGCAAAACGACAGAGAAGGAAGTCTCCATGTTTTTTCTTTCTCTCGATTTTGAATCTTCGCTCACCCATGAGAAAATAGTGTGCACTGCCCACAAGTGAAGCGATTTGTACACCAGTAGATGGCTTGATCAAGCTGGACTCATCTGTTAAGGATTAAAACGGACTTTACTGAAACCCGTCACGATTTATCAAAGACGTTCTCTGCGGAATTCTTGGGCCTACAAGATGGCTGGCATCAAGATCCATGGAAGCCTACCAGTGAAGATGAGCCTCGGTAATGATGAGCTCACTCCCTAGTTGTGAGACAGTATGGGCGTTTCCTTCTATCAGATAAATAAATCATCCAGACCGTTACGTTATTTGTCTGATTTCCTTCCAGTAAAAATTATTCCTTTTCCTTTTATTGTGCTGGCAAAATGCTGGGTATAACGATCCCGACCTCTAACGAATGCTCTACAACGAATGCATCAGTCTTCTTCTACTTTCATTAGCTATGAGGCCATGTAACGGAACGAACCACGCTCTCCTTTACTACCCTTCTGACTATATGCCTCAAATTATACTGGGACATCCGTAAACATCAAACAGCTCCCTATATCAGTACCGGTCCCCTAAGATTCCACTCAGGAACCAAGGCTGGTGTCATTAGCTTACCTGATCTAGGCAGTGACTCCAGATGTTAGCTAATTAATGCTAGATAGACGTTACCCGCCAATAAATAATAAGTGGCATCTTCGCTGCAAGTACCAGTTATTGCCCTAACATAATGGTAGCGTCAATACCAACCTGGTGACCTGCAAGTACCTAATTGTAGAGAAGTGATATTAGGCCAAAAACGAGACATCCCGAAGAAAGTGTCCCTTTAGAATTCTCATAGATAATAGCTCAACTTTGGGCCCCACATGAACCCAAAATAATCAACAACAGATTAAGCAGCACCAGCCCTTATACTATAAAAGGATACCAGTCTTAGATGGATTTCGAGACATTTAAAGTGTGGAAAACCTTCTTTCAATGCTTAGCAGAAGAGAAAGGGTGGAGTCTAGATGTCCTAGTAAACTTGCCTCCAGACACAAATACAGCAACACCTCAAGAGATTGCCAAATGGAATCATCAGAACACAGAGTGTAAGATAATGGTGATGCGCACAATGTCACCTAACATCTTAATGAACTTCACAACGCACCAATATGAAAAAACTATTTGTGACAAACTAAACCTCGATTGCGCTAGAGTGGATCCATTTGACCAGGTGCAGAAATTGGGCGAACTGAACTCCATAAAAATGACCGTTATGCAAAACATCCCAGCATAGATTTTCTGGTCAGAGGTCCTGCTTGGGGAAATTGTCGCCACTGATTACAATGAAAACCAGGCAAGTGTTTGGACTCTTCATGGTATATAACATCCAACATTACGAGTAGCAAGGGAATCGTTACTCCGTTCATGCCTCAACTTGACCTTTGAACTATTCCAAACCGAATTGCTGGACAGTTTGACCTATCCTTGCAGCAAATATCAGACCTTTACCACCCCGCCGCAAGTTATAGCTCAGGCCCAAGCCTATTTGCAAACGAATAAGGAATTGTTAGTGCTATACGCTGGATATTTAAGTTACCAACATGCCAATCCTAACCTAGTTACCAATTCCCCAGTGCCAAATAGGAGGCAAACCCTGATCTTTTACAATTTTACCCATTCTTATGAGGATCATGTGCATTACGCATAGCAAGAATCTGAGGATGAACCACCAACGACTCCTCCCCTCCTAACCGAAGACAACAAGTTCAACGGAGTTGACAGAGACGTCAATTATTTTGTATATTCTGTTGGAGTTCTGCCCACAATTTTAAGCACTGTGATGCTGTTCCTGCTTCCCAAAAGGCCGAACAGCCCAGATGACTCCATTGCTATGGTCACAGACATTTGTCAATCGTCTGTGGTATGCGCCCATGTGCTATGGGAGAAACCCCCAGTGACCCGACAACTCCTGTTAGAAATGTACATTTTGACCCAAGCGCTTCAACTTGACGACAAGGACAGAGTCAACACGTCCAACATAATGTTAATAATGACCCAAACCAACAAAGGACTTCAAAAACAATCAACCGCGAAACAATTGCATTTCTATGCCAACAGCATCAGACATTTGGCTTAACGTTACATCAAGACATGAAAGTAAACTCCTACGAATTTTTGCCAAACTGGGCATCAAATCAGATTGTATTGAAAACACGTAAGCACGACGGTACCCGTGTTAATCTCGACCTTAGTGTAGATGTCTACAATTACGATTCTTGGTCGACATTAACTCTGGTCCGACGTTGCTATAAGGTTATTAATAGAATTACTGATTACTGATTCCTAATCCCCCAATAAAAGTAAAAAATTTGCTTTGTAATTTCTAAACAATAAGAGACTGCCGCTTGGTGTTTGGACCATTGGAAAGGTGGTGGAAAAAAAAGTTTAAATGGTGTATTCAAACATCAAAATCGGTCGACGAATTGTGAAAATATTTTAATTTGGTTTATTACCGATCTCTCTGGAGTTTATAAACCGATCCTGATTTCTACTGATATTGCAAATGTCGGTAAGGAATTACATGAGCCATTCTGAATCGGTAATTGAGATTGGCCCAGCCTTACAAAATTTGAGTAACACATGTCTGCTAGTGAGACCAGAAGAGAATTAATTAGAGGCCCAGGCCTGTAGCCGTAAACCCCAAGCAGGCCGGCTATAGTGAGGCCAGAAAAGTTTATTATGAGGTCTTGGCCCACAGCCATACACCCCAAAACAACGTTACTCACAACTATCATCAACAATCAATCTCTTAACAATCGGATGCCTTTAACAATTAGAAACTGCTCCGCCGTCTAGTTGTTGTTTGGATTTTGGCTCTTGCTATTGGTCCATTTTGTCACCCTGATGGTTCCTCAACCCCATGTCCGATTCCAGTTTTTGTTTTGATAAACTTTGTCCAGGCTCCCGTGCTTCTGCATGCAAAGTATGGTTTGGATTGTCCTAGTGATTTTTGTGGGATGCGCGGTCTAACATTATATTGAAGTGTCTTCATAGCACAGCTCTGCTTCAATAAATGGAACAATTATTTATTACAGTTAATTCCTGCGTTAATTTCAGTCCAGTTAATTTTTGAGCAGTCACCAGAAATCCAACCAGTTGGGCTTTCTGCTGTGCGTATTTTTTTTGTAAAAAGGCAAATAAGCTTAACTTTTCGCTTTGTACAGCACCATTTAGTATGTGGGCACAACAGCATTTTCAACAAAAAAGTCAAGAAAGGCTTCATTTAGAAACGCACAACAAACCAAACCGAAGAAAGTGAAAAAAAGCCATACAACAACATCCAACAAGCTGATAGATAGCTAGAAGGAAAGCCAAGAAACCTGGCATACAGGTGGCATACACTGCATAACGTTTTGTCAAAAAAGAAAGAAGAAATAAAATTTAGTCGTGTATATACTTATGCTTATCTCTCCAAAAATCTATTAATATTCAGTCGAAACTTTATAATAAACGGCTTAAAGTTGTTAGTAATGGTTGTGAAATGCGTCTGATCAGATTATATTAGATTTTTTACGGGAGTGACGAGTGGTTGATCCCTGCTTCTTTGGGATGTCTCTGCTTGTCTGTTTTCTATTTGTGGGGAGCACGAACCCGAACTGAGTTATCTAACCATGACGATGAGAGGAATACTTTAACTGGAGAAATCCAAACGGAAAAACCAGGATCTTTGCCATGCCACAATCGAAATGAATACGGGACACAGGAGGGGTCTTTTTCGTCCCGAAAATTCCAGAGTAGACTGAGGTCAGGATCGAACCTGGACTACCTGGACAAGAGACGGGCCATGCTACCCTTCGAGCTGCTTGACCCCAAAACCACAGAACAAAACAATGTTTACAACTTCAAACACCACTATGTCATAGCCCAAGCTAGAACCGGCCAGTTGCAGCATAAAACGAATCTGCGTAGCTTACAACAACTGCATTGTAATCATAGTTAACAAATGACAACAGCATGTTACTTAAGGAGACGTAAACCTAAAACAACCCCAAAACAACCCACCCCAACCAAAAAACAACTCATTGAAAGCATTCTCCTAGAACGAGTATCTGGAAAAAATGGCGCCCATGCAACTCCCTAGATGGATTAAGCATCCTTTCATATCCAGTCCAACCTAGGCTAAATTGTACTGTTTTAGTGATTGTTCTATTTGATTACAATTAAACATTTAGCATGGGAATGAGTAGTGTAGGGGCAAGTGTTCAAAAATAAGGTCCTGTGGGATCTTTTTGTATTGAAGTTTGGGATAAGTCTCAATTTCTTAGTTTCAGTGTGAGGAATAAGAATATCAATGTTGATAAGCTCAACAATTGTGCAAAGGCATAAAAACAATATGGCCGCCAAAATGGCTACCAACAAAAATTCAAAAATTTCTAGTAGGACTACAAGAAAGAAATTAGTGTTAAATAATATGTTTTGAGGTCAGAGAATTCAACTATAGTGTCATAAAGCGTGCCTGATGTCTACAGGAGTAGCAATTCAACATGGCGTCCAGGATGGTCGCCTCAGTATCAAAAATCGTAAAATAATTCTATGTAATGACTGATTTGCCAAATTATTGTTTTTTTTGGGTGGATAACTCAAATAAACGAACATCAACATTTTGCAGAAGCCTTAAAAATAAAATGGCTACCAAAATGACCGCCACAAAAATTCAAATACTTGTATTAGGCCTACAAGAAATAAATTAGTGTCAAATAATATGTTCTTGAGATCAGAGAATTCAACTATGTATCATAAATCACGGTGTTTTGTACAGCTGGAGTAATTCAACATGGCGTCCAAGATGCCCGCTTCAAGAATAAAATTCGTAAAATTGTTCCTCGTAGCAACGGGAGTTGCCAAATTATTGGTTTTGGGGGGCGTATAACTCAACTAAAATGTCATAAAACGTGTTTGACGTCCACAGCTGAAGCTATTCAACAAAAATGGCTCACCCCAATAATGCTGTAAGATGGCTACTTTGCAGACAAACTAAAATCGTGCAATTTTACTATGTTGGCAAATGAAGTGTCAAATTATTGTTTTCCGCACTTGGCACTGACAAAGTACTGAAACATGAGAACAAGCAAATGAAAATACAAGGAGGGATTACTGAAATTACTCTCTGCGAATCAGCTGAGCTAAGATTTTTCTTAGCAAACATCTCATTGACCCGTATTGCTGAAGAAAAAGAAAATATGCAGGCACACTTTCAGCAAACAAGGGACTCAACACCACTGTTACTCTCAGAAGATAAGAAATTGTCAAAATAGGACTGTAATGATACTGATAGAGACTTTTGGATCTTAGCTACGTACTACATCTTAGAGGAGTTTGTTTGCCATGTTTGTTTGCCAATACCTAATACATTGTTGGTTGATATTGGTGAAGTAGGATGGTGGCTTTTCACCAAAAACACCATCATGATAAGCCACTGCACCCAACAAGAGAAGTCCTTCAACCAGCAATTCAAATAACTAACATGCAGGCAGTGACATGGCAGCAAGACTTAACACATAAAAAATTATGTTTGTAGTAATATAATATGTCAACTTTTTAAATGTGTATGTGCAAATTTGAATATCTATCTTGCACACTCTCCCCTTCTATAACACAGATCAAGTTGCCTTTTGGAAATGTGATAGCTTTAATCGATGCAGATTATTTCTTTAAGCTATGAACACATTTCAAGCATAACAACAACAAATAAAACATATGTAATATGGTTGGACTTTCTTTATCTAACTTCGCCTTTTAATTTGACATTTTTTCAAATCCACATCCAAACAAAAATCGATAATTTGAGACCTCTTTTGCCTGTGTGCAGCAATTCTATGATTTTGGTGTGCCCAGGGGCTTTCGACTATTCTATTGGGTTGGTTCACTCAATTGAACACGTTTCAGCAATAGCACAGCTATTTCCTGTGGTAAAGTACTCTTGAGGAAGATTAAGATGGTGACATCTTTGCTCCCAAAACAACCCTCAAAGCAGATGACACTTGGTTTTTCAAAGCCAACAAAAGGTTTGTTTCAACCAGTCAGTAGTTTTTAACAAAATTAATGAGTAATTCTGAAATATTTAATCGTAAAATCTTTATTGAACGTTAAAACACGTAATAAAACAAACCGCCAAATCTTTATTAGATTACCCAACATGAGAGTTGGTGACGAGTCATTACTTCGAAAACAAAAGAATAGCGTACTTTTACGATGCCTGAATGTAACAGTGCTCTCTGTCGCATTGCTGATTGGACTTAGGCAGCAAAATGTATTTAAAAAATTTAAACAATGGAGATGTCCTCCTTACCTTTGACGATGAGTATTCGTTCGTTTGTTAGTCCAATTTTGGGTATATTCATCATCAAACTCAACAGCCAATGAGATGGAAGCATCAGTAAAGTGGCACGGAAGGGAGAAGTGACAACAGACGCATTTGAGGTTTGGTATTTATTCTGACACTGTTCTCGCACTACTGCATAGTACTTAGTGAACCAACTCAATAGAACGGTCGAAGGTCCCTCGATTTGCCTACGAGGCAGCCATCATGCATTCCATGTCGAATTGCTCTTCCCGCGGACGTCAGTATAATTTTATGATACTTTTTCTTGTATTCTTCACCACCAAAAACAATAATTTGACGCCTCATTCATCAATGTATAACAATTTTACGATTTTTTTTCTTGCATCGGCCATGTTGGATGCCATGTTAAATAGCTCCACCTGTGAACATCGGGCACGCTTTATGATGCTGTAGTTGAATTCTCTGACCTCAAAAACAAATTATTTGACAGTGATTTCTTTCTTGTAGGCCTAATAAAAATATTTGAATTTTTGTGACGGCCATTTTGTTTTTAGGTCTCTGCACAATTTTTGAGCTTATCACCATTGCTAAGAGATTGAAACTAAGAGGTACCAAACTAACCTATCCCAAATTTCCATAGTCAACGATCCCACGGAATGACACTTGCCCGCAGACTAGAAGTGATAAAATAAAAATGTTAACTTCATCTAATAAATTGTCAGCTACAAGACTAATGAATATTTCCTTATTCTTATTTTGAGCATTCTTAAAATACATTAATAGGTTTTGCTTTCACTCTAAGGTTATCACGGTCAATGAGAGGAACATAATCGTATTTATTGTAATAATAATTGAACCCCTTCGAGTTGAGTTACCAGCTTCAGTGGGATGAAGTACTTGCTCATTACAAAATATTTCTTCATAAATTCCTTAGTATAAGACTCGATCCCGTCTCTGACTTTCAAACGTTATTTACACAGATGTTTTGAAAATGTGTCTCGATCCGATCAAACGACCTCTGCATCAGTAATCTACAATAATCATAATGTTACTGCAGATTAAAAATTCACATACAAAGCTAAAAGATAAGATGTAGACCAGTGTTGATCCTTTGAATCCATACGTGACTGGTATGCCCAAATTTACGTGAATTGTGTAAATTCATCAAGCCAAAAAGGGAAACGGTTTCGCAACTCTCATCGTATTTTTGCAATTGTTTGAAAAACCCTTACATACCCTCACAAACTCACAAACCCTCATACCTTCCAACGTTTCTTACAATCACTTTTGCCTGTTTTTCTGCCATTTATTTTATTAAATTCTAATCATCAGCAAATTAAAATGATAAAATATTGCAGGCCATAAATGAAATCGAATTCAGCTTTGTATCTGATCACATTGGAAAGCAGTATATATAAGAAATAAAATTGTAAACTTTGGTTTCGATTTTTGACCGCATACGATAAAAAGCTAACTATATTTGCTAGTAGACTATGTGGTATCGTGCAACAGCCATAACTGACAAAATTGTTGACACAGACATTTTTGCAAATTTAAAATTTTGAAGGTTAGTGATGCTCTTGTTGTGCACATTTGAGGTATCCTTGCATCCGTCAGCCAAATCTTAGGTTTTAAGGTAGCATGGTTATAATATTAACTGACAGACACTCGTACACATGGACATTTTCTTTAATTTATTAAACAGGTTCGATTCTGATCATTGGTATTTTCGTGAAGAGAAGGTACATGTGGTGCCTCGTGATCATGAGGATTGTGGCATGTAAAAGATCCTAGTAATTTCCAATTGGGTTTACTTAACAAAAAAATGTTCCTCTCACCTCTGGTGCCATGGATTCAGCTGGGAGCGCATCAGTCAAACCTCCAAATCAGACAAGGACTGTGTGTTTCGCTTAGCTACAAATTTCGGGATGACCATGACACAGAATAGCAGTCAGTCAGTAATGAAACTTGTTCAGTATCAACGAAAACGGGCTGGCGTGTTAATTCCTTTGCCAGAATAAACTTGAAATTGGCACATGTGTTGCCATGACTGACAATTTGGCTGCATGCGGTATTGCTGGTCTCACGGTGATTAACGTACAACAGAGGCTGACTTGCATACTGAAATAATGACGTGCGATATCTCCGAGACTACACTAAAATCATGGAGGAAAAGTCCCGTTGGACAAACATGGGAGGGTTTTACCAAGGGAGGGCATAGGCATTGGCACAAGAGCGTAGGAGAAGAGCAGGGAAGAAGCGGAGGATGGGAAAAAGAGGGAGAAGAGATGGGATGGGAAGAAGAGAGCAAAGGTGCGGCCGCAACAAAACAAACACCAGTGCGACAACAAATGATGCATTGTGACAACATAGGTTCCTGCTAGACCGACACCGGTACCAACTACTTTTTTAATTTATTGGAATTTGATGGAATTTTCTCGAAGTGTTTTATTTTCAATGAAACTTTTTTTTAGTGATGTTGGTCATGTAGCGCGCAACTTTTCATTTAAAAACAAAGTTGTCATTAAGCTAGTTAAAACACTAAATTACAATAACTAAATCAGTGAAAAAATGTTATGAAAGTCATTTTACTGATATTGGTATTATTAACAGGGCTTATTTTAATACTGTAATTTAAAAATACAATTTCTAGCAATGTACAGTTCTTTATGGGCCACGTTACAGTTTTTGCTTAGAATATTTCTTATTTTATGCATAGGATAATGGAACTGGATAATTTTGTGATGCAAATTTTATGACAGAATTATGTATGCGTTAATGTGCAATATCTTTAAAACACAACTTCGATTGAAATACGGAAGTCCGACGATTTACTGAAAATATGTCATTCGTGTAAATCTGTCTAAATATGTAGTTTAACTTTTAGGGCTTTGATTCGCAATACATTTCTACTGATAGTGTTGCATATGTTGGAGTGTTACACCAGATTTAGAGCAAAATTTACATGCTTGCCTCACGTCAAAGAATATGTTGTGCTTAGATTGACATTCCACTAACAGGGGTGTTTTATTCTAGGTCTACATCAAGTCGCCATTTCAACACCTAAACTACTTTATGTACAGACATGTCGTGGTAAACAAACATCATAACGTAGAATATGTCATTAAGGTACAGTATAAACCACAAGATGCACAGTTGATTAGCAGATGTATTAAAATGGCAATCTTTCCCAACGTTTTTTTTAGTAAACAAATTTTATCTTGCAAAAAAAAATCAATATTTGTGCTGTCAGTGATCCAGGCCCTGCTTCACATTCTTTCATATTTTTTGACACTCTTTTAATTTTTACCACAAAAAATTCATAAATTTTCAAAATTTTGTTTATATTAGTTTAACCCTGCTACACCAATTTATAGTTGAAGAAATGTTTTTTTTATGGATTATGTAAATATGGACATTCTGTAAATTTTTCGCTTCACAGAATGGGCTTCAAACCTACTCATTTACCAGAACATCCTTTGCATTTTGGATTATTGCATATGCTAACTCAGTTTGAAAATAAAATAAAATCAATCTTATGGCATGTGAAGTTGGTTGACTGGCTTTGAAATTCTAATTTTGCAAAAGCCTTACTTTTTTTTTTCACATTATCACAAATTTTTTACAATATTTAATTTTTTACATATAATCACATTTTTCATAGTGGTAACATGTATTTTACGTCATCAGATTTACCTAATGGTAAGAAGAGTTGCTGTTGAACGATTTGCTCTTTTCCCAAAATCCTGGGCTGATTATGTTCGTTAGAAGCAGGAAGAGAACACACTGTTTTGGGGCCATATTGTAGATATGTGCCAAGCGGCGTAGTTGTTTATTTGATGGAGCCCAAATTGGTTAAGCACTCCTTCAGACACGGTTTAGTCTAAAGCCATTACTATATGTAGCACTAGGGAAAAAGTTGGAGGATCTCACTCTACTTGCACACGTTCAGATGCACTTTACCATCATGTCAATGCCTTGGCCGAAGACAAAATTCACCATTATGGGTTTTTGGTCTTCGACTAGAAGGAAAAAATTGGTTTCTTTTCTGTGAGAGGTACAAAATCAAACCAAATCAAACATAACTTCAGGAGCCAAATTTGGTGTAGTGCGGCTATTTTAGAGGTGGCTCAAAGCCAAACCCCATCTAGAGCGTTTGTGGAACTGCTCAAAGCTCCCCAGTCAGTGTCTAAGGCACCTCAGAGATTGGAGATTTTTCAAAGGAAATGTCCTCCAGAGAAGCTAAATGACGCCGAATGAGCGAGCGTTAATGAGTGACACTGCCAGTCCAGTGCTTGATTTTTTTTTTCATTTTAAACTGGAACTGCACCGATCTGTGTACATATGTTAAAAAACAAATATTTCAACTCAATCTTTTCCAGAGTTTAATAAACTATGCTTTAAAAAATTGGTGTGTTATAAACAGGCTGCAGTTTAAATATATGAGAAGCATTTAAACGCAAATTGAAACGATTTTTACCTATTTGTGTAGCGTTCTTGCAGATACTGTTCTGTTTTCTGTTCGTGATGTAATAGCTGAGGTTAGATCAAATTTTCGTACATTTTAAGTTTTTGTGTACTGGTCATCTGAAAGTTTGAAAACAATTGGAACGCAGATCTGTCTCATAAAAAAGAACTGAAACGACGTTCAGCACCAAACGTTGAGACGTTCAGACGTTGAGCGATGGGAAAATACGATAAAAAAATTAAAACTTTCCATCAACTTAGAGAATACATCTGGTTCCTAATACTTTGTCAGGTTATTTCAAGGCTTCTTCAGATGTTGGTGGTTTCTTCATGCACTATCATGTAATCCTACTCTAAATGGCTGCAGTTTGAACAACTTCTAAGGGATATAAACAGCCAGGAGCTAAGGAATACATGGGAGTATTGATGTTGTGACCATCGCTTCATATTCCTTCTGTCCCGCCCTCTTCAGGGGGAATTGGGTAAGAGGGACGTGGGAGAGGTTATGACTGTTTGGAGTTGTGTAGGAAGGGGAAAGTAGGAGCCTTGGCCCGGGTTTGGAAAGGGAACGGTACGTTAGTAGCTTAGTAATTGAAATGCAAACACTCAAACGCAGCCAGTTAGAAAGTTTTCCTCAGTAATAACCAAAACTGTTTAGTAGTGTAAATGCAAAACGTCAAAACAGCTCCTCTAAAAGAATGGGATAAATTGGATTTAACTTAGAACTATAGTTAAAATTATGGCTTTCGGATATCGTACTCAATAAGACCATGCTGAGGTCTGAGCAATACTAAAACGGCACAGGATTCAGGCAATCCTCGTTACTCTCACTCAGTTTTCTATGGAAGAGACGAACAAGAATTAATCACTAGACTAAGGCTCACCTCCGCACTTCACTGATTTACGTTCCTTATTATAAACGAAGCACCCGGCAGAAATTCGGAAGCTACTAGCTCGTAAACCATTACAAAGGACACTAACGTACAGACGTATCCCACAACGTTTAAAGCAATCAACCCTAACATCTGTCTTTGTTACGCAAAAGTCTCACAGATAGGCTAAATACTGCAGATGGAGCCATTTACCTGTTATAGGTGAGGAACTTGACCAAGCAATTGTAGATTAGTGGAGAGTGAACAGAAATGAGGTGAACAGAAGTCCGGTTATGGAGAAGAAACTGTAGAAGCCGCATGAAATGCCATACGAGTTAATCGTGCGAGCCATCTTGTCTCCTTCCTCGGTGTGTAAGTCCGTGAAGTGACGTGCGTGGATACATCTTCGTTTAGTTATCATCCACATTTTTACGGCATTCTTGGCAGGGAAGCCAGTTCACCCCCAAACCTACACAGCTAAACCTCCAACGTATAGAGTGGCTTAGGAAAACCCTGCATCCATCTAAGTGAGTCAAGTAAGTTGAGTGTACTGTATGCTGAGAAGAAAATTTGCATAACGATTAGAGATGATCTAATCGATTTAGATTAAATTTAAATGATAAAAAGTAAGCCATGAATTACAGCTCAAAGGTTGTAAGTGAATGACATACAAAATAATAATATCACAGATAACACGAATTAATAAGTTACAACATAATCAGAAATTTTGTAAAATAGGCACAAGGCTAACATGCAGCAGTTACATCAGGAACCACCGGCATTTATCATACCCATAACGAGTCGTAGGTGTGAGTCAAAAGAGAATCTGAGGTGGCAAAGCCACAAGGTGTCTCGGTGCATCCGTTGTCATAAAGCCGTCTGGGAGAGAAGCAGTGGGATCGGAATCCTGAATTCATGCTGGTTGATTTACCAATGCTTGAATCATACTTTACCAAAGCACTGGTAAAGGCGTCAACTTTCCAGAAAGAACGTGAACCAGCTACGATTAAGAACGTAAAACATGCGATGTTTACATCATTCGGCCTTAGCTTGAAGAAGTAACCTGCTTCACCACTTCATGCTCGTGGAATGCTCTTGCACGTGGAGGTGCTGCTTGCCTAGACTAATCGTAGCACGAGTGGTAGTTTTGGCACCTTTCTATCAGGTTAACACAGATTTAGCTTATGTTTAGTGTGGGATAACCCAAAGATAATTGCCATCAGTAGTGTAAAAATAATATTAAGGGACCTACCTTCCTACAAAAGTGACTACCTACCTACAAAAGTTTAAAAAATAATATCGGAGGAATAACAACCACCCATGCCAGGCCGCCACGTAGTTTTGTTCAGGTAATATACAGGTACGGGGGAGCTGACAACCACTCGCCTTTATTTATTTTCTCCTCCTGGACTGTTAATATTTATTTATTTTCTCCTTCACTCTATTCGGAAACTTTTCCCATGAGATTGTCGATGCTGACAAAGTGTTTATAGAGCTCCGACCTTTCGGATAACGAGAGTTGCAACAACGTAACCACAGCCGTTGTTTTAGGGTCGTATTCAAGGAAGAGGACTTAGTAAATCTCACTCTGATCCTCTTCTCCTCTCCGATTCGTAACGCTTTCATCTTAAAATCCAACAAGAATTTCATTTTGTTTCTGCTGTCAAGTTTGGACAGTTCCAACATTATTGACAGCAGATGTTTTTTGTGTACGGACAGATCCAATTGCTCGATTAATGCTTCTCTGGCTATTTCAATAAACGGCTCGAAAATATGATTCAAAGTGGTTTTCCATAAACCCTCGTCAGTACTTTCCCAACCTTTCCACGCAAGCGTATTTTCTTCTTTGTCTTCAGGCTGAATTATCCCTCCACCGATCGAATATCGACCTGTTAATCTTTACACCCAGTCGGTACAGGTAGGTCCATTCCAACGAGTTGAGCCTCAACTCGTTGGTAAGCCCTGCCTGTTCACTAAAAACGAGAGTTGGCCCGCTTTCAATCGTGGCATTGAGGTATTTACTCAGCGTGAAATAACAGCTATTGCCTTTCATCATGAGAATGTATCGTAGAGTTTGTTCTTTAATAAACCAAAAAATATATATTTTATTCGAACTTTTACAAAACATTATTCAAACGTTATTTAATACATTATTATATATCAGCCACTACTGTCACCACCATTCCTCAGTCATCGTTCCTCAGCAACAGTCATTCGCTTTTTCGCTCTTCTCGCTCTTTGAGCCAACGTTCTTTTTTGCGTGAAGAATTGTTTCTCCGCTCCGACCATTCTCGCTCGTCCTTTGTTTTCTTTGGTTTGTTTTGTCTTTCTCTGGAGAGCAGTAAATGCTGCCTGCCTCTTCTGATTGGCTAGGCACTTTTCTCCTTCTTTGCCCTCTCCCACTCGTGCGGATTTTGCGACTTCATCCGCTTGCTGTCTTCCATCATTAATTTTTTCGACTGGGCTGCGCTAGTGTCTGCATTTTGAAGTTCGGTTATCCTTCGCTCCGCTTCCTTCCCATTCCGCCTAGTCTCAGTCTCTTCATCGTCAATTACGAATACTGACGATACTTCGTCATCGGATATCACTTCGTCATCGGATGTAAAAATATAATTGAAATAACAACCATTCTCGTCGTAAGAAACACATTTATTCGGGTAATGTCCGATGGCCGAAGTTTTGACTTTGTCTAGGATGAATCTTTTGTCGTCGTAAGCTGATAGTAGGGATTTATTCACCTCGGTAGTACCAAGCTGGCGGTAGCTGTCACTCCCAATCCTCACCCAGCTCCCTCTCGGTTTAGGATCTAGGGTAGCCAGCCTGTAATTTTTGGGGTTTAAAGTTATCGTTGGGTCCAGGAGAGTCATTTTGTAATCTTCGTGGTTCAAATGTTTTTTCACGAAACTCTTGGAAACTCCTTACGCCCTTTTAGTTTCCGCTTTGGAGATCTTAGACGAATACATTTTACTGCACAATCCGACAAACACTTTTATTGGTACTCCGGCCATAGAATCTTTCATCTTACCCAACTCTTGCTTGTTGGTGTCGCAGAACAGACGGTGCTGTGGATCGTAGTTGCTAGTGTTGAATATTCACGAATTTTGAGCATGTCCTCGTACACATCTTCGGTTTCAACGGAATAGCACAGGGAATCGGTGTCGGTCAACAACAGTTTTGCTCGCTCTCCGTATTGGGACTTTACGTATCGTTAATGACATTAATACAGGAGGAGTTTAGATAACTCTAGTGCATGAATCCCAAATAAGTGGGAAGATTGCATATCACGTTGGTTTGTTTTGAGTTGATCTGCACCAGGTTGTCGTGCAATACCTTAAACGAATCTCTGTTGGGTTTGGTGGAATACGTGATGGCGCGCTTGCTGTTGTTGCAGAGCACAACCTTCAGTCTTTTCTACTTTTGTTCCAACATTTTACCGTATATAGAGACATTAAGCTGTCTGAAAATGTTGTTTTTAGACTGCGTCTTTCATTGAAGTCTATGTATTGTTTCAACCAGGGCTTCTGATTGAAACTCAGCACCATCCTGGCGTGACGAAGTTTCATGCCATGCTGCAGATAGAACTTCAAGTTACGGTAGTGAACTACGTACCGTTTCTTTCCCAGTAGGTTCGCCGCTAGCTTTTTGGCAGGTTTCATCGGTTCTCCTGGCAGCAAGAATTTTGAATAGTCTGAAACAAATTCTTCTCGTATTTTAAATTTCTCCGGAGTCGCTGGAGGGTGCTGGAGTCACTGAAGTCGGTGGAGGGCGGCTGGGTAGTCCAGATCAACTTCCATGATGTATCTGACCGGCGATGTGTCCGGTATCTTCGCTACGTAGTCTCGTCGAAGGCTCGAATCTCTTCTTTCGTCAACCTAAACCCGTCGTAAGACAACATCTGGCTCATGGCCCAGCTGTACGCGTTATTTATGTCCCATTACATGATGTACGTTTTAGGTTTTGTTGGGTCGTAGGTTTACGGTATATACTGGTTGTTGGCTTCGGCGTACCTTTCACCAATAAAACTAACGCCACCCCGTATACCAGCAGCGATGAAGTTATGTTTGTTGGAGTGAGTTAATAGTTTGAGTTCCACCTTGGTCATCTTTAAAGCTGCTGCCCAACTGAACCCTGCGGTGGAGACGTTATAACACAGATCTATGCCGTAGTCTCGCAAACAAATATGGCGGAATTCTTCAAAGATATTTGCCAAAAGCAAGCAATCTATCATCTGATATATTTTGTGGTACGAAGCAAACTTTTTGATTTTCAGCATACTCCAATTTTTTTTAGCGTGATCGTACTGTTCGTCAGTTAGGCCTTCTTCTTTGAGATTTGAATGAAAGGCTTCTTTAGGCGGTAAAGGCTCCTCTTCACAGTGACTTGGTCTACGTCTGGAAGGAACAAAAGTGCCTTCCCACCTTGTTTCAAGAAATTCCATATCATTCTAATGCCATGATCGCCCGCGTGTATTTCTGCCAGAGTTTTCAGCAAAGAGGAGAGAAAGTTAAAGCTGTCTATAAACATGAGCCTAATGTACCTATTCTGTTTTTTCGTTTCATGCCAGCCAGTTTCAACGGTGACAATCATGCTCATGAATCGTTGCAGGTATCTCGCTATGATGTGTACTTTCTTAAACTTGTGCGCCGCTCTTACTATTAAATGCATGTCATATGCTTCCGTGGAATAGGCTACCACCAGGATCGTGGTGCGCTCCCGGGCATTCAGATTGCAACTAGGGTGAGAGGCTCCTCTGAACTGCCCGGTAACGTGGCAGTGATCCCAAACTTTGTCGTTCAGAAGAACGAAAGGTTTCTCGCAATAGATGCAGTTTACGGCATTCTGAAATGCAACCTCTTGTACCGGAGTAAGAAATAGTGGCTGGACTGTTTTTAATATTTCGTCGTAGAGATGAGCTTCCTGCACCAATGCTTGCAGGAATTTGTCAACAGCATCCTCTCCTAGGTGATAACAGTTTTTGCAAGCCTGTCCCAGTCCCACTACAATGCAGCCGAAGCTGCAAGATTGATGATGGTTGATTTTCTTTGTGCTGTAGCTGTTCGAGGAAGGATTTGATGTGGCGGTTGGTTTGAGGAGGCACTCGAAATCAGCATATATGATTATGGGGAAGGCATTTCTTCTATTGAAATGTTGGAATGTCAAAACGTTTTCTCCCGGTTTTTTGAACTGTAGAACTTGAGGTGATGGATTGATTCTTGTGCACTCTAGTGCTTTTTTTTCACTGATCCATACCTTCGAAAATGTGGCAAAACAGTTTCTACAGTAGTATTATGAGTTGCTCCCCGATCCTGGTATCGAACAAATTGGTCAAAATTCGCTATGGCGCAGTAGTGATAATTGTTAGTGTAAGTATCGATTAACTCTTTGTAATTAGCATCGGTGTGCCTTTAATATTTCTGCTCGCATGAAGGGGAAACAACCCATTCTGTTTGTTGTAAGCGATCACATTGATGGATAAATCAACGTTGGCTTTCTCGAAAGCATTAATGTGATTTAGCTGTTTCTAGTAGACCAACATAGAACAATCTACCGTTCTCTCATACTGTTCGTATTCTCTCGGGTCCTCGCTGCTTACATGGTATTTGGTAGCTGGAACCGAAAATAAAAAGCACTTGTGATCTGATGTATTTCGAACGTTGACTACGGAGTTATTCTTCTTTTTTAGCTTCGAGAGCAGAGGCATGTACGAACCCGGCCTGAGCGGGTCAATTTTTGCCACTAGTATCATGAGTTCGTGCGTGCGGTTAATCACCCAACCACTACCTTTTTCGGTGAATTTGTCAATGGAACATTGGATTTTACCATAAGCCGTATCTACCAGCTGAGGAATATCTAATGAACTATAGCTGGGGGCATAATGTGACCGAAATCCAGCTGCTATTTGGTCGTTTCGAACGAAATCGATTTCCAGGTAACTTTGAGCTTTACAAGTCCCGTATTGCCGGACACAAAAGTTCAGCAGAGCTTCTATACTGCGGCGCATCAATATTAAAATGTACAATGGGTCTACAATACAAACGGCTTTCTTGTACTCTCGGTGCTCGAGTGCTTGGCGGCAGTGGATAGGATCGTCTCTATAGCTTAATTCCGAGTCGAAACAACTGCACTCTGGTGGGTATTTATTTCTGTGTCTCTCTCCCAGGTGATGTATCAACATATGTTGGGTAGGAAATGTTTCAGTACAGTAAGCGCAGGTAAAGTTTGTTTTCTCCGTCACTACAAATATTTTGAACTTAAATTGTCTGTACAGAAATATTTTCTACGTCCTGGATTCAGTTTAATAATATAAATAAAGAGGAGAAATTTGGTTTTTTGGTTGTTATTTACCTAGAACAACTGGCTTTTCGTCAAGCCAACTGTCGAAGTGCTCGTCGTACCCTTTCCACCTGACGGTGTAACGAGTTTTCCCTCCGAACTTTTTAGTCTTCAGAATATCTTCGATTAAAAACAGATCTGCACGTGAATTTTCTGCAACTCTTGCTCGTAAAAAAGTGCCTTCGATTTTACTACCAGTTGGTCGACAAACCTGTAGCAAGTAGGCCGGGTTTGCTGACTTCACTTACCTCGAACAGTTCGTTGGTAAAATTTTGCAAATATCCATGTCGAAAGTAGATTTTGCCGTTGTCACTCTTACCAAATCCTCGACTTTGAAACGATTCTTCTTCTTCTTAGAACGATTCTTTTTTAGCAATATTTTTCTGATCTGCGGTCCATCGCGTTTAGTTACTTCGGATGGTTTCATTTTAATGGCAGAATGAAATCTGTCATTGTAATCTTTGACAACTTTATCTATTATGTCTATCCACTTGTGAATAGTGAACCGTTTCCACAGAGTGAACCGTTTCCACATGGAGCTCTTCCACGTTCTTTTGAGACATTCTACTACGCTCTCCATGTGTTCTGACTTTGTAGAGTAGTGGTTTATTTTGTGGCATTTCATTAGTGCTGCAAAATCTTAATTATAATATTCCTTCCCTTCATCGGTTTGTAGATTTTTAATGGGACTAGACATCGTGTTTAATATCTCGTTAAAAGTGCCAGTGACATCCGCGGCATTCTTCGATTTTACAAGACCACCCAAGCGTATTTAGAGAAAACATCAATAGCAGTCAGCAAGTATTTGTAATCTTCATTTTGTTTCGAGTAAGGTATCATCTCGACCAAGTCTGCTTTGAACTAAATCACATATCCCGTAATAACCCGCCTCCTCAGAAAATGCCGCCTAGCTGGCTTGTGCAGCTCCTCCACTAAAGTTTCCATTTCATCTTTTATTTAAACACTCCCATTCCTAACTTTACTTTGGTTTTCATAGCCGCTGCTGCCAACTTCTCTTTCAGACCAGTTTTGCTAGATTTTGCTACTTTTACTGTATCGGAGGCCAACTTTCTATCAGCTTCGTGCCTTCGTTCCAAGTCTGGTTTGGTAGAGTATTCGATGTCGTGCTGTTTGCAGGACTCATCCAGAGAATTGATAGCAGCATCGCCTCTGTTCAGTTTCTTGTTCAGTTTTGTTACCGGACCGCAATAGTTGTATCCCGGAATGTGAAGTTCCACCGGCAACTTGTCTATCGCATTGTTCAACAATCCAGAGCCCCTACTCTTCTGAAACTGGGTTTTCCACGTGCGCATACTTTACACTCGCCCTTCAGCAGTTGTTTATCATTCTTAGTCACAATGCGCCTAACATTTTTACTAGCTGTAACTCTTTTGCATTTGAGGCAGTACATCTCTGTTAAATGAGAATGAAAGGGCTGACATTTTTACTGGCCGTAACTAATGCAGTACATCTGTGTTTATTTATAAAAAGAGATTAGATACTAGTTTTGTAGAGAATTTATCAAAATACCATTTTTTTCCTTAGAGCAACTGAAAGATGAAAGTGTAAAATTATGACATAGCCGATATCAATACACGACCATCGACTGGTAATTTACTGAATTTTCCAGAGGACGTAAGGTGCATCATTTGTGGCCCTGCCAGTTGTGGAAAGACCAATTTAGTTATAAGTTTCATTTGAAATCCAAGTTGGTTGAATTACGACAGCCTGCGCGTGTATTCCAAGTCCTTATTTCAAAATAAATATTTCCATCTCAGGAGAGCTTTAAAGGAAATTTGTCTGGATGTACCTACCTTTTGCAGCAACAACCAGGATATCCTGCCACCAGAAGAATTACAATGTGAAAAAATTGTAATTTTATTGGACGATTTCATGATTGAGAAACAAGACAGAATCGAACGCTATTTTGCCTACGGCAGGCAGGCGGATGCCTCGATCTTTTATTTGTGTCAGACTTACAGCAGGATTGATAAGCAAGTTATTTGGGATAATGCCAACGTTATAATTCTCTTCAGGCAAGACGAAGCAAACCACAAACATGGTTTCAATAACCACGTTAGCAGTACCATGATTTTCGAAGAGTTTCGTCGCATGTGTGGTGACATGTGGAACTATGTTCCGTACAGATTCCTACTCATAGATAAGACTAAACCCTTGGACTGAAGGTATAGAAAAATGCTCGACTGACAACGACGTGTCTGCAATTTTGTTAACATTAACGTAGGTCTGTGTGAGGTGTTTGTTGACATTAATATACGTCTGACGAAGGTATTTTTATTTTTGGGAAGTACTAAACTCTCACGTCTACCAAAACTAAAGATATGAGAAGCAAACCACAGAAAGAGGTCGATCAGTACGAGGCTCTAAAAAAGCGTTTGAAACAAAAATTTCAAAATACAAAGCTGGAAAGGCAGACAGAATCTGAACATTTTCAAAAGATATTCAAACCAGTCGTTGATCCAACAGTAGACCAAACTAAAATGCAGATGCTCCAGGGGAGCGAGGCTTCGGCTCAGCGTCAACGACAAATCAAAGAACTGTTGGCTCTAGAAGCTGGACATCAAAAACAAGGAAAATATCACGGAAAACGGTTACAGCATATTCAGAAAGCTCTGGGGGTGGCTACGGGCCACATCGATACTGAAGACGAGGATATAGATAGTGACGACGCTGAAATACAGTTTTACGCGGGTGCCAGGAGACCACTCTCGAATTCCATGGGCGCATTACCGGATGCACCACCCTACATGTCTCTTGCCCTCACGCCAGGGGCTTGTAGGGGACAAGTGGAAGAGGCCTCTTTCCTCAGCGATTCCGCAGTCAGACTCGGTCCGCTAGCCGCCAAGCATCTCAGCATGTTTGCAACTTGAGAGAGTCTGACCGACCCCACGTTTGGCATTCGATACGACCCAGCGGCTAACCGTTATATGGTTGGTGCAATGGAAGTACAATTTCAAGACAACGACTAGATCGTGTGGGCAAAAACGTACGAAGGGACGGATGATTTGTGGCAATTGGTTATGTTGAAATATCCTACTAAACCACCATACGGAGATTCCAGCCTTCTAAACTACCAAGATATTCTAAAGAGGAGTAAAGCCGTATATCACAACAATGATGACAGTACAAGAAGACTGAAGTCCAGCACCGGTTTTAAGTACACGACTGTCATAAAACCTGTTTGGGGCAGACCTGCCGAGGTTGTCGGGAAAGGATACCATTTCTACTGAGATCCGAATGACTTGTGCGAAAGGTTGAAGCTCCTCAGAGCCTCTACACAGGCTGGCAATAATTCGCTGGATGAAAAATTTGTGCACATTTTCACAGATATGCGGAGCAAAGCATTGCTGTCTAACAAGGAATATCGCAAACTGATCAGAAAATTAGGTAGATGTTAATGTATTAAACTAAGAATGTTTTGTCACTGCTTTTGCTTCTCCACTGATATTGGAAGGTGCCCACGAATTGGCTCTAATCAATCTGGAAACATTCAACTCCATTCTTAACGTTATACAGGATTTAACTGATTCTTTCACTTACAGGGCGGACAACGGTAACACATGGATTAAAATCCTTGTTCCAGAAGGTTGTTATGAATTAGACGAAATTATAAAAATCATTTACAGAAAACTGAACGATAACAAGCACTGGAACGACTCAGAAAACGTGCCTTACATTCTCATCGAAGGAAATCTAAACACTCTAAATTGGGAACTGAACATTATCGACCAGAGACAGAATGTCGACTTTTCAGAGCAAACTAGTTTAGCAAAGATTTTCGGTTTCGAAGCCAAGATGTATAGTTTTGGTCGGCACAAGGGAACGAATGCCGTGAATATTTTAAACATGAATAGCATACTGGTTCATTGCATGGTATCTGGTTCATACGTATACGGAACGAAGCAACCGACTCTCTGTTCGTTTTTTCCCAACGTCTCCCCGAGATATAAAGTGGTTTCTTCCCATCGCAATCTGATATATCTGCCCGTTACTAAAAATGTGGTTTACTCTATTAGAATTTGGTTAACCGACCAGACCAACAGGCCTGGTGATTTACGAGGTGAGACATTGACGATGGGACTACACTTACGAAAAATAAAAACCTAAAATGTTGAAATTTAATAAAAATATTGTTAAACCGACTGTTCCCAGTCTACCTTCAGCTAAAGAACTAATCGTCCACAACCAATTGGAAGGCTCTTACATAAGAGCGAAAGGGGGGAACGAGACTTTCAGAGCTAGAAGGCGACAATTTCTGAGTCCTGAAAACGTCAAATTCATAGACAGTCTCTTCAGCACCTGAGGATGGAGTCCAACGAGGAATATCTAAACCTTACAGAACCATTCATACTGTACGTTTCAGTCGTCAGTTACAATTATCACGAGTACGGGCCAATAGTGGGTACGAACGTGAATACTCCCAACAGCGAAATCAGAATTACAGTTCAGAACCAAGATTTATTCACCCACCTGCACAAAAGCTACATTCACCTTAATGGTGTACTTGTCAAGAGTTCTGACAGTTCGGCATACGCCGTGACAGATGAAATTACTTTGGTGAATAACGCTGCCGCATATTTATTTAGCATGATACAGTATAAAATAGGCGACAAGACAGTCGACCAATTAAATATGCCCAGTTTTGCCAGCACCATTAAAGGCTTAGTAAGTTACTCTCCAAAGCAACAGGCGGAACTGACCAACAGAGGATGGATTTTGGACTCCCACAATGCATCTTCAACAGACGATACTGTGAATTTGATTTTGAAACACAAAGAGACGTGCTCTTTGCCTGCAACCCGAAAGGCAGTTTTTCCTTCGCCGTGCCATTATCTCACTTACTGGGCTTTTGCAAAGACTACACAAAAATGTTATTTGCTTGTCAATAAACACTGGTGCTTATTTGATTGTTGGACGATAATGCTATACTCAGAGCGTCAGGTGTTGATGCCGGCAAGATAGTCTTGGACCAAATAACTTGGTTCCTCCCACACGTCATTCCGGTCAGAAAAACAAACTGTACGCCTTGGTGGATTCGAGCATCAGCGTCCCCCTCGCATTCAGACTCTGGTATTCCGACCAGCTGGACCTTCCCACCTCGACCAGTTGTGCTTGGAGATTGATCACTACGTCTGCTATTGATTGGCCGAGGTGGATAGCAATAGGTTTTCAAACTGCTAGGGACAATGATGCAAAAAGAAATCCGGCAGTCTTTGATCACTGTAACTTTACAGACGTCCACGTAACACTCAATTCCGAACGTTTCCCATTTCTCAATTTAAATTCAAATTTTGCACAAGGTAACATCTCTTACTTGTATCAAATGGTCGTGGATTTTAGGAAGCAGTACTACGGGTTGGGATCGGGATCATCCGGACCAGCTTATGAAGTCAATATGTTCTCGAAGAATTATCCTTTGGTTGCACTGGACGTCTCAAAGCAGTCTGAAATATTGTCATCATCAGTTATAGATTTGCAAGTAAAAATGCGTTTCGTAACCGCCGTTCCTTCAAACACGAAAGCTTTAGCTTTGGTCATTAGTGATAGAATAATGTATTTAAAATTGAACAGGAGTAAAGTCGAGGTTTTGGTATGATACTGTATTTATTTTTTTTCATAAAGAGGAAAAAATCATGTACAAAAACGTAGCAGCCTCTTTGACTCCCCATCAAAAGCAAAAAAAATATGTTAAAACACATCAAAGCTAGCAAAGTTCCTTCTTTCCACCTTTCCAATTCTCAGCTAAAGAAAGAGACGAACGTGACGCTTCCACTCACTAAAACGCAACATGGTAAAGTATTGAAGGCTTGCAAGGCAGGTCAAGGACTGAGCTTGAAATTTTCTCGTACTCAAACTGGCGGCATAATTCCTCTCCTACCTGCCCTGGCGGGGTTGAGTGCCGTCGGTGGTTTAGCTGGAGGAGAAGCTGGAATTTCAAGAGCCGTCAACTCAGCCAGGAATAACGCCAGGCAGCTGCAAGAATTGAAACGGCATAACGCCGCCATGGAGGCGCTCGCCATATATAGAAAGAAAGGTGTCGGACTAAAAGAAAACGGCCTACAAAAAAAGCCAAAGCAAACCAAAAACCGAAACCGTGGATGAGGCTACTATCTAAAGCAGGCGTACCCTTAGACAGGGCTTTGACTAACGTAGATTTAAACAGATATGCCAAATAATTAGGTCTCGCCAATTACAGAGGCGCGTTCAGCAAAGACTTCCTTCCTCAATGTCTGGGGCTGAATGGAGAGAGCGACATTGTCAATTTACAGGACTTCACAGCTGCAGGAAGCCACTGGGTTTGTTATTTCGGTCGATGGCCCAGCTGCTGTTTTTATTTCGATTCTTTTGGTTTAAAAGCTCCTCTCGAGTTCAAAAGATATCTCAGTGGTAACTTCCTATCGAGCCACCGACGTATCAAAGAATTTAGAAAGATGCTGTGTGGCCATTATTGCTTGTACGTATTTCAACGTTTGTTCCAGGGTGTAAACTTTTTCCAAATTATCCATAACCTAAAGGAAAAAGTATGAGCAATGTAGATAAATTTGGTAGCTCTGCAAAACGGATCAAAACGGAATCGCATATTTGGGATTTCTTGAGCGGACCAGACACTGATTTTAATGCCAGGCAGAAGAAAATTACCAATCTAGCACCTCTTATTTCTGACTCAGACGCTGCTACCATCACATTCGTTAAAAACGCATTTGGTTTCTCCAAAAATGATGAAGGGAACTTGAGTTTAGTTGGAAACAGAATAGTTGATCTTGGGGTGCCCATGGGTCAAAACAAAGCAGTCACTCTCGGCTACCTGAAATCTGAAATAGGTTTGAGTAAAAATTTTGATGGAAATTTAAGCTTAGCTGATAGGAAAATAGTATGTTTGGGGGAGCCATCCAGTGACAGCGATGCAGCGACCAAGAAATACGTAGACAGACAAATAAATAGGATTAAGGGAATCACGAGTACTTAGACGCGTAATCTGTTTTCATTTGAATTTATAAACGAGAGACAACTTTTAAATGGTTGGTAGAAAATGGCCAACAGTATTGCACAGCCTCCAAACCCGGTTGGATAACTAAAGTAATAGCCCTAGTCTCTCGAATCAATATTCAATTCCAAGTGGGTTTGCAGGTCGGAGCTAATTTGGTTAAGACCATTCATAAAATTGCTGGTGAGGCCACCGTGGTTACCCGGACCACTGCACTGTGACTGAGGTTGGCGCTAATGACCAAGCTGTCGACACGCCATTAAGCCTCATCTCCCCCCCCCCCCACCGTGGTTAGCTTTGACAGGACGCCAATAGAACTGCAAATTGGGAACACGATTTTGGTCTCCAATCCAGGAGTCATTCCGACTGGGCACCACTTGTTAGAGGTACATTGCAAATTTGAAGGATAAGAGCATAAAAAAGCGCCCGAAACTAACCATGAGTGATGGTAATGTATTCACCCTGGGGCCAAACTTCTCCGTTCAAGTCACTTCATTCGGCAAAAATGCTGTCGTCAACTTCAAGTCAGGCTAGTTCCAAATTGATTTGAATGACCATGAGTGGAACGTTTTGTTAAAAAATCACAGCGATTTAAACCAAGAAATTTTGAAACGTAGAGCCAACAAAGCTTTTTTGGTGGAGGCGAAGACGAAAGTGCGGCCTTGGGCACTAAAGAACAGGTTCAGAATGTGATTCAGTTGTTCCTAATCCCTCAACAAAAGCCGTGTTGCTATATCATTTCAATTCGTTGTTGGTGAATGCTCTCGATTCTATGTTTGATGCAGTCCGTCTTGGAGAAAACAAAAGACTGACAATAAAATTTAACGGCGACGCTACTCGACTCATGTTCTACACTTTCTATTGGAATATGGTCCCGATAACACAGTTGGAACTAACTTTTCCCGAATGGAACTCGCTCCTTCAAAACATTCCAGAAATTGAAGGCGAATTCAAAAATCCGTTGGACTAAATTCAACAACAGTAAAGCTGTGGCATTGTGCTTCAATCCGCAGATTAATAAAACCAAATTTTATTTTTGTTCCTTGCTTAACACGTTACACCTGTATCCAAATCGGGAAAAAATAGGAATTTTTAATTTTTGACATGGCAGATCGATAGGGGAGGTCCAACTTCCGAAGAATATTGATTTTGGTGGAATTCTGACCATATACTGAGAAATTCAAAATGGCCGCCGATATTTAGGAGAAAATGTGAAATCGGAAAAAAATCGAAAAAGAAATTGGAAAATCTCACAAGGGGCTGGAAATCACAATTTCCAAAATAAAATAGGGTCATCTTAAAAATTCTTACGGATTTATTCGTAAGATACCTGTTATTGTTGATATTTTGAAAGAATTTAGGAAATCGGTCCATATATAGAAAAGTTAGAAATTTCAGGCCTGTTGTGGCTGCCACCAAGTTAAAAAAAATGGATTTATAAAACTTAATGCTGCAGTGTGTGTGGTGTGAATAGTTAGATTTACTGAATGACAAATTGTTTTCTCCACAGATGGCAGCCTCTGACTTTTTCTTACAATACTTTCATTTTTATTTCTCATTAATTAATCTTTTCAAATATAGAAGGCAGCACTGATTCTGCCTGCAGCATCCAAAGCAACGAGAAGCATTTTCAGTTTCGTTTTTTTTTTTTTATTTTGATTCATCAACAGATGGCGCTTGGTTCCTTTAGACACAGATGGCGCTTGTATTTATTTATTTCTTGGTGACAATTCGTTTTTTTTTGCCGATAGATGGTGCAACTGTTTAGTTTCAGTACCTGATTGGCATTTATTTTGCTAGTTTAGGTGTAGCTAATAACAGTCATTGACTGCTGTTTTTGCAATAAATAGCTGTTAAGAATGGTACAGACACAACTGTGCTGTTTGTGGCGTTTTAAAAGACTTTGTAAAGGCACTTTTCATTCAACAGAACTTTTTTTTAAACTCCAAACTTCAATTTTCTGTTGAACGAAAAGTGCCTTTGCAAAGCCATTTATAACGCCACAAACAGCACATCTATATCTTGTGCGGTTCAGAAGTTATTGACAACTGCCCCCCCCCCCCCATAGGTGTAGGCCTGAAAATGTGTCATTCTGGTTTCACTGAAATATATTGCTTTGTCATAGCTAAAATGTGGTGTGTATGTTTTGGGCAAAGGCAAATTTTACTAATAATTTTTTTTCAGTGGGGAAAAATAAATGTTTTTGTGTTTGCATAAAAACTGTTGCATATTTATAAACTTACTAAAATTGTAGATGAGCTATAGCATGTTTATAGACTATACTTACTTTTACAAGTGTCCATATTTTTATTAAGTAGAATGTAGGTCAAAGTCATTTTCTGGAATCTTCCTAATGTCCCGCTTAGTGCCCACGTTTTTTTTTTTTTTTTTTTGATTTTGAGCTTGTGAGCACTAAATGGGACATATGGTAGTACAGGAGGTTTTCCAATCCCTATATTTAATCCAAAAAGGATAGTCTAGGATGGGACTATACCCAGGAAACTACCTGAGAAAACCTAGGACGGGAAGGTTTTATCAGCACTGCAGCGAGGGTCGGGCTAAGCGGTGTAATTGATGCGTGTTTTTTTTTTTAAATATACTCCACATGAGCAATCGTGTATTTACCGTTTATGTCAAAGAAAGCTAGCCCTAATTTAACACAAACTTCATTACACAATAAACAAACGTGCGGTTCCCACTGGAAAACAATGCAGAGCAGGCAGTAAAACGCAACAATATTTCTTAGGTATTAAGAAAATTTGTTCCGTTTGCTAACCTTTCATTCTCAAAAAACCGTCGGTAGTAATGGATGGAGGAAATGAAATGACATGAAATGA
The DNA here is from genome assembly GCA_023313725.1 of Lithobius niger. Taxonomy (NCBI): domain Eukaryota; kingdom Metazoa; phylum Arthropoda; class Chilopoda; order Lithobiomorpha; family Lithobiidae; genus Lithobius; species Lithobius niger. The sequence continues at coordinate 90,444 of JAHWFP010030619.1, forward strand.
AATAAAATGAAATGAAATGAGGGGAGGACAATGAGGGGAGGACAAACAAACAAACAACAAACAAATACAACGTGCCTCAAGCTCATGGTCTCAACTATTTTTCCGAATTATCGTACGTCGCATTTTCTCTCCCGAAAAAAACTTCACGAAAAAACGTTTTTTTTAAGCCAGTAAAACTTGCGTCAGGCCACAGCTTTTTCGGACGTGTTAGTTAACCTACGATGGAACTAATGGCGCCTCCACGCGAGAATTACCTTCCACCCATCAGTGATAAACTAACTCCGAATCAACCGTGTCATAACAATTAAAAGACAGGACGAACAAAGAAAAAATAATGCGGCCGTATGTAACCAGAATAACTAAGGTGGCTTGTTACATATGATTCAATTCGCTCCACAACCCAGATTCCCGCTGTAATGTTGCACGCCTAGTGCCATAAATCGACCAAAACATAACATGAACTGAAGTGCGTAGTAATAAAGATATACGTCGGATAGTAGAATGAATTTCAGTATTTTAGTATGCAGTATTTCAGTGTGAATAGTATTGAATACTGAAATACTATTCAATACTATTCACACTGAAATACTGCATACTGAAATACTGAAATACTAAAATTCATTATACTATCTGACGTATAATATCTTTATTACTACGCAAGCCAGATCACGCTGACATGTTGCACGCCTAGTGCCATAAATCCACAAAAACGTAATATGAACTGAAGTGCGTAGTAATAAAGATATTATACGTCGGACAGTAGAATGACTTTCAGTATTTGAGTATTTTAGTATGCAGTATTTCAGTATGAATAGTATTGAATATTGAAATATTATTCAATACTATTCATACTGAAATACTGCATACTGAAATACTGAAATACTAAAATTCATTCTACTATCCGACGTATAAAATCTTTATTACTAAGCAACCTAGATTCACGCTGACATGTTGCACGCCTAGTGCCATAAATCTACAAAAACGTAACATGAACTGAAGTGCGTAGTAATAAAGATATTATACGTCGGATAGTAGAATGAATTTCAGTATTTCAGTATGCAGTATTTCAGCATGAATAGTATTGAATAGTATTCCAGGATTCAGTATTTCAATATTTCGAAGACATTAAAATAAAAGTGAATGACTGCATCAATCAGCATGGTCCACATTTCGTAGTTAGAAGCCGATAAGCTCTATTCCAGATTCGTGCCGAATTCGTTGAAGATTAGGACTAGTAATGGCAAGGCAAGATAGGTGTATAAATGAAGACGCTTTTTCGCATTAAACCACAATATAACAAGTCACCTTACTAAAAAAAACTGGTTACTTACAAGTCTTTACTCTTCCAAGCTTCCATGGCCGCTAAATGACAAATTTGTCGGTGTAGTACATATTTTAAATGCAGGAGAAGGACGTGCTTGATTACTCCAGGATGTACGTAGGTCCGCCGTGTACGATTCCCAGTAAAAAAATAATTACGGCAATAAAAGTCTCGAAGGAAACATTTAATCTTTTTGGTTGCTGAAATCAACAATCACTCGACGTCACTTAAATGTTGAAAACGGATGCACCATTGTGTAACCATCGCAACTTCGGAAATAGTCATGACACACGTTTGTATCTCGTGTAAAGAAGCATTTGCCACGCTCCAATTGACTGGTGTAGATATTTAATTGAACTTTTTACTGTTTTGTAACCTTTGAAGGTCTGATATTTTTTTTAACAAATGTCAGTTGTTAATTTCGCAACAGGATTTTCAAATATAGAGTATTCTTTTGTATTGTTCCATCGCTCTGAACAATGCAGTTTGATCTCGTTTCGTAATGTCACAAAAATAAATAAATTTCTTTGAGCCTTATGTCATGTGAAGCAAACTGACGCTCGTATAGATGAACGGCTCAATTTTGAACATTACCGCACGTTTTTTAAAAGGGAAAACAAGGCTAGTGAAGGGGAAGCAATCCCTAATAGAGTGAAGGAGAAAATAAATAAATAATAACAGTCAAGGAGGAGAAAATAAATAAACGCGAGTGGTTGTCAGCTCCCCCGTACCTGTATACTACCTGAACCACACTATGTGGTGGCCTGGCACGGATGGCTATTATTCCTCTGATTCTCTCCGATATTATTTTTTTAAACTTTTGTAAGTAGGTAGTCACTTTTGTAAGAAGGCAGGTCCCTTAATATTATTTTTGCACTACTGCTATCTGTCATCCACTTTGGCCACAAGATCGTGAGCCAGAACGAGAGATAGAACATTTGGTTATATTATAACGGACAATCCTAATGGGCTCTCCTTTATGTGGCTCCTGAAACAATATAATACCTGTTACTTGACAATGCCATTCAGAAAACTTGCCATCTTTAAGAAAGTAAGATCCCAAAATAAGGTGGACAGTACAAAAATGTCCTGGGTAGCCACGAGGAGCCAGCAAGCACTTGATATTAAAAATGATTACAATATACCCTATAGTGCGAATCCGATCAGGGTGTCTGTTTGTTCCCGTTAGTTAGTTTTGTTGGTTTGTCAGTAATATGTCTCTCTTTCCAAGTTTAGAAAAGTGGGTACAATCAACACACTTGCTAGCATGTCATCGCTAAGATGTTGAGGTTTCATTGTTGTGGCATTGTTGTTGTTGCATGATGTCGACAAGCGTAATCATGTGTCTTTATCTGGAGCAAACGTTCTAGTGACTACAAATAGCTGCTGGATAAAATAACTGCATGCGACAAAAACGGCTGAAAATCTGATGGACAATTGGGCATTACGTCCCTATAATGTAGGGCAACGGTTTTGTTTCGTTGGACGACTATTTCTAGAACACTAGATGAGGATTATGGGTTGACACCATAAAGTAGGCATTCAAAACACACAAAAAACAAGTACACTGTATGTCTGCCCTCACATGGGGGCCGTCACAAGGCATAAAACAAATACTGCAACCAATGAAAACCTGGCGGTTGTAAGGAATTTGCTCTTATGATTTTGTTTGTTACAGTATTTATTTTATGCCTGATGATGGCCCGATGTGAGAGAAGAAATACAGCGCACTTGTTTTTTGTGTGTTTTGAATGTCTACTTTGTGGTGTCGACCCATAATCATCATCTAGTGTTCAATTTTCGAAGCATTCAAACCACTACCCACCTGACTCTTTATAGGAAAAAATTGCTACCAAATATCGTTCATTTTGTGTTAGTTGCCGGCTAGCTAACTAGCTAGCTAACTAAGGGCCCAGCAGTCGTGTTAATTTCCATAGACTTTAAGAAGCCGATTGTGAACTTCTCGGATGACCTTACGAAATGAAACCTGATGTGTGCACTGGGCGACATGAATTATTCTACATACTTTTTTTGGTTTGGTAATGGACGGTCCTTGGGTTAGTCATCTTATCTGGATGATCTTATCTGGATGATCTTATCTAATATTACCACCTACCCAAAGGACTAGTAGCGTTGAGCCTGGGACCTCTACGCTGAAAAATTAATCTTGCTCCCACCCCCTTAAACTAAAATAAATCGCTACAACTTAACGCTCCCCCTCCCCCTACGCAAGGTGAACGACACCTTGCTGAAGCTTTACTTCTGAACTCTAAAACGTTTTCGGGCTTGAATTTGAGTGGATGGCTCTCGATCCAATCTGGATGGCTCTCGAACAAACCATGTGGCGCTAGTGACCCTAAAGGCAGTTATTGTAGCATTGCATTGCTAAAATATAATTCGTAACCCTAAAAGTATTGTTCGGCATTGTTAAAAGCATAGTGTCAGTCGCGTATCACGTATTTTGCGGGTGCATGTAAAGCGCTGATCGGTTAATCGGAAATAACAGTCTGTAATGATAAATATATGTTTAGCGTAACACCTCCTTACTAACTACATTGTAATTGTTAAAGAAAATTCGCCATAACCACCAAGAAACAGTCAACAATAATGCACAACATGAGAATTGTAAATCTCAATGTCTAGAATTAATAGTCGGCTCCTATTTGCAAATAATTAATTATTTTTAGTTTACATTAAAAGAAATTATTTGACTAAAAGTAAAACAAAAAAACAATCTCCTTTAACGACTTAATCTGGCTTGCCATTAATATAAGTTGCACTGTTAATGCGAAACTAACAAATTCCACCAAAACCATCAACAAACACCTTTAGAATTATTTATCGGATATATTTAATTTCTGTAGAATTAATACTTGGTTCCTTTTTGGGAGTAATTTGGTATTCCTTTTAAAGAAAGAATTTGCCTTACAAAATCCAAAAACCACGAAATCTTAAAATCATATCAGTTACCAAAACAACTTATATCCACTCAAATTCAAGGCCGAAAACGTTTTAGAGTTCAGAAGTAAAGCTTCAGAAAGGTGTCGTTCACCTTGCGTAGGGGGAGGGGGAGCGTTAAGTTGTAGCAATTTATTTTAGTTTAAGGGGGTGGGAGCAAGATTAATTTTTCAGCGCAGAGGTCCCAGGTTCAACGCTACTAGTCCTTTGGGTAGGTGGTAATATTAGTAGAACTGAAAGAAAACTTAAGATCCACCCCTGAACGGCATTTGCTAGGCTAAAATGACAACAGACAAACGATTGGATAACGAATTGACAATGCTGCTATTAATCTGCTATTCGACAACAATTACATTTAACAGGAAATGTGTTCCAGGCGACAATTACGAAAATAGGACTTTGCGTAAAAATACGGGAGCATGCAGGTGAAGCCTAGTTGTTGGCAACTGCGTCTACGTATGGCGAACATGACATGTCCCGTTTTAAAGCCCTTACAAAACGGCAAGGGCGCAATAGCCTACTTCTCGTAACGGAACATGAAAGCAGGAGGGGAAGTCAGCAGATGAACAAGATATAGTTGCTGTTTCGTATTAACGGGGGTGTTAATGAGCAGTGGAAAAACCCCTATACAACGCTCATTTTACCTCACGGAAGCTACGAGTGATAGAAAAAGATGATATTAGCCATAGTCATAATTATTTATAACCACAGCAAACCTTACAGAAGCAGATAATCCTCCAACTCACAAAAGAGTAATCCGAGTAAGTGATTATACAGGAAACCTCACTATAACGTTACACTGGTTTGTTGATGCCGAGGCATCAACAAACATTGAGTTCAAAAGGCAAGTCAAACTGCATTAATAGTTATTAACTGTTAGTTCTTTACCTTAAAGATTTGAAGTACTGAATTGGCTGAAGAAGCTCCTATCTTGGGGAAAGGCCATCTTAGTCATAGAAACGATGAACTAGCAGCAGACAAGAATGAAGTGAATTACGGACTCACGGCATTGATCAGGCGACGTGAGCTAAGACACAGCATGCGGCAGAGTGACGTCATAAGCAGCAGACGAGTGACGTAATGACTGACTGTCGTCAGCTTCGGATCCGGAACATGCGAGACGCTGGTCAACATAGACATTAAATGGGAGAAAGAAAATTAACATATGAGGTTTGATGAAAAATAAAGAACAGTAAATAAATATTTAGTGTAACAAACATGCAAAAACATAAAATTATACAATATACACTAATATATGAATAATAGACTCAACTGTATCTTGCTTCAAATAAAATTAATCTGCAAAAAGCAGAACTAGATTAGGAAGACCAAGGTCGCATGAGATACTTACCCAGTCAAGCATCATCGAGGGTGAAGCGATCAACGATCTCCCAGGCAAGAGAGTTCTAAATTGAAGCGGTTCAACGGAGAGATGCGATATAACCCCCGCACGACCCCAAAAAAGCGTCCTTGCTTTTTATATACGTGGACCCATCATTTCAAATGACAGATTTCTGGTCAAGTAATCAGCAAAATCAAAGCAAGAATTCGTAAAGTGATAAATTTAGTAGAGAAAAAAACCAAATTAGCCATACTACCCAGAAAATATACAGTATTCAGTCCACACGATGAAAGTTTCTGGAAAAACATTTTGAGTTTATCACTTTGCAGACTTCCTATTATTAAGAAAGAAACCAAAAATGACAATTAAAAAAAAATGTAACACAAACAGACAGTGAAATGCCTGGCAGCAACTCACAAAAAGTTAGAGTATCCCAACATAACAAAATCATCTTTATCAAAGTAGCAAGGCCCATGACAGTTTCCTTTCAAAGCAAGAAAAAAAACAGTAGACAAAGAAAAAACAGTAAGATGGGAAAAAGCACAGATGAAGAAAAACGGTGAAATAAATGAAAATGATGAAAAAAGTAACTGATCCAAAATCACACCCCCCAGGACTATTTACTGAACAAAACCGAAAAACATTAACGGAGGGAGGAAAAAGGTACCTTCACATATCCCATAAGAATTACAATTAGAACCGGTTAGAACAGTGAAAAAAGTTTACCGACTAACTAGGGAACAAGAGACTTCCAAGGGAAGAAAAAACAGGAAGAAGGTGGGGAGAATTTACTAAATGAAACTTATAAGTAAAACGGAAAAGAGGACAAAAAGAAACGTTCAACAGAAATCTAGAAACTAGGAACAGGACAAACTATGCCATACCAGCACTGTAACCCAGGCAGTAACAGAATCAAATGGACAGAGAACAACACAAGCAACAAAAAACGTGAAAAAGTACCAAGGACACAATCACGAAACAACCATAAAACCACTGATATTGATAGAAAAAAAAGGAAAAAAAATTGGAAACTTTGATACGAAAACACAAGTCACGAAAAAAAATTGCAAACCAAAATTACTCCACTACTCGTCAGTGCCATCCTTAAGACCAAGGGAAAATAAAGCGAAACAAGAACTTCGTTCAAACTCCTCTCGAATCGCTACTCACCCCCACTCCAAACTCAAGAAAAAGAGCCTGAAATTATGGGCGGAAACCCAAGAACACCGAGTTATCGCAGCTGAGCTTTATTGCAAAAATGTTAAGCAACGTATGTTCAAGTTCCCACTTCCAAAAAAGCTGGATTACAAGGAACAGCAACTTTCCTCAGTCGTTGTATAAGGATAGAAGAAAATAACAAAACGAAGAAATAATTAATAAAACAAGAGAAACACCATTAAAAACTGGGAAAACAAGAAAACACATGAATGAAGCCAAAGGAAAAACAGATGATAACAAATTGATGAAGGAAAACTACTTGAAAAAAGGCTTGAGCTGAGAGAAATGCAAAGTCCCAGGAAGCATTTTCCCTTTAACTGGATCTTTAAGCCTATATGTCAGAGGAGACATGACCTCATGGATCACAAACGGACCTTCAAATTTCGGCGCCAATTTCTTCGAGAAACCCTTGACCTTGGACGAAATATAATGGTGCGACGTAACACCTCATCACCAACTTTGTATGAGTAAGGCTTTCTTACTTCATCAGCCTTGGCCCTGTTAAGGTCTTGCTGATCCCTTAAAGAGCCTCTAGCCAATGAAATTGCGTTTGCTAATCTACAAGACATTTTCACCGCCCATTCAGAAGTTTTCTTGTCCAAGGAGCCCGTCAGTTGAGGATCGAAAGTTCCTGGAATTCTCATTTCACGCCTGTGGTGCAAAAGAGAAGGACTAAAACCAGTGGTTCAAGACACTGACGCCTGCAGAGCCATCAGAATCATTGGAAGATCTAAATCCCATGATTTATGTGACACACCCATTCTAGTACGAATAAGATTCTTAACCACACCTATGAGACGTTCCGCTTGATTACCCTCGTGCAAGTAAAAGGAGAGGAAAGTTTGTTTTATTCCAAACATCTTTGCCAAACAGCGCATCACACCATTCAGTAAAGATTTGCCATTGTCGCTTACCAATCGTTTACATTGGCGTAGCGTGAAAATACCTCCTTAACAAGTACCTCAGCGATGGTAGTAGCATTAGCATCTTTAATTGGGAAGACTTCTGGCCACTTCGTTAAAGTGTCAAGAACAATAAGCAAAAACTTATGTCCACGATTAGAACAAGGATAGGGCCCTGAAACATCGATGCAGTAAGTGTCTCCCGGGAGTTGCGGTATAGGAGCTGCACCCATAGCACCTTTCCAAGCCACTGGATTTGCCTTAGACATTTGACACTTTGTGCAGTTCCGTATAAATGTTGACACATCCCTTACCAAGTTGAATGACGCTGAAGAAACTGAACTGAAGAAGTGTACATACTTATATGGAGGTTTGTACGTCCTAATGCAAACAAAATGTCATGCCTTTTCCAGTTTTTTTTTGAGGTTCTGTAGTTGCATTTTCCATGCCTCTTTCCAGGCTTGGTAATTCCGGGTTGCATGGGCTCAACTAATTTCTATAATAAGGAATTTAAAACTCGTTAAAACGAAAATGTTTAAAATCATGGAACCCTAGCGCACATTGTTAGGTACGAAAAAGAAAATGTATGCAGGTGTAGTGCGGCATTTGTTAACCAGCAAAATGCTGCACGGCGGTTTACAAGAGCAGAGGCATTTCAAGGTAATGATATTATAAAAAGTGATTTTTTTATAGTAGTATTCCGGATTTGATTCACTAAAAAAAAGATGGTGATAAACTTCTAGGCTTTATTATCCTGACATTAACAATCCAGAAGAATTTCGTACATTTCCTGTCTGGAAAGAAACCTTAAAAAATTCTAAGCCTTCCCTCCCTACTTTTTCAGCATGCGTACGAGGTCTGTTATATGCACTGTGAGTGGTTACACAACTCTATTTACAGCTGCCGTAGCTTTTTTTGTATTTACTGGCATTTTCTTTTAAACTAGGAACTTGTCCTTGACGAAAAACGATACATCTGCATCACTGAAGAAGAGCATGAAACCTGCAAACTGAATTGCGTCAGATACAAGCTTTTACTACGACTTACTTGCAGGTGAGTTAGGCCTCCTTGGTCAAACATGGGTTCAGTTTTTCTTTGCTAAATCTAGACTATATCAAACCAAACAAAGTCTTAAAGAATTAGGCCGATGCAAGTTTATACGAAAGCACGAAAATAATTTTTATCATTTAGTCAGCCTTTTGTCACCCTAAAGAAAATTGGCCTTGATAATGAACTTTTTCAATCTAAGCAGACTTTATTTTGAAGCAGAAAGATATAAGTCGCTTTTCTTCTAGATTAAGTAAGTCGGAATACGGAAGAAAGCCCACTCTCGTCAATTTTTTCTGCAACATAGTCATGAATGAAGCTGACAATAACTGGTTAAAAGATTACCACAAATTAAATATTACAAGCGTTACATGGACAATAGTTTACCACTTTTACCAACTAAACTCAAGGCAACTATCCTTCATTTTCTGAACAGCATTACTCCATCACTCAATTTTACTATGGAACCCTCTAAAAACACTGCCATTACATTTTTGGATGTAAATATAAGCATCAGCCATAATAGTCTAAATGAATTCACTCACTACAAAAATGCATGCAGTCTACTCGCACCCTGTATTTCAACTCCTACGTTGATGCCCATTACAAAAGTAATGTTGTAATCAATGAAGTCAAACGTGTTGTTTTTTACTCGTTGATTGTCACCGTCTTGAAGGTGTTCGTCACCATTTACAACTGCTGCGAGACTTAGCGTGGAAATTAGGCAATTAGTCTGTTCACTTGTCCGGTTTTATTTTTTATTTTTGCGGGAGGTATAGATCTATGAAAAGATCTAAATTTGGGGTTTGTTTAACACCTCGTAATGTGTGGCGCAGTGGCAACCCAGACCACTGCACTGAGACTGAGGTTGGCGCTAATGACCTTTCTGTTGACGACGGGCCATTAAGCCTCATTCATCCCTCATATGAGTAATGCTAATCTACTACAACAAGAATTCCAATACATCTTGCAGAAATATGTTGAGAATGGGTATCCACTTGGATATGTCAATAAACTTATTTCTAAGGCGTTGAAACCAAAACAAACCACCCTCCACAACCAATTTCATTGTTCTGCTTTCATTCCAAGTCATCACAAAAGCACTTAAAAAACTTAGCATCAATAACATCAGACTTGTGTCAAATACACTCCTAAAAGTGTAACGTCTAGTTTGACTTCTAAAAGGCAGTTTAGACGTTATACGCAAGCCAATTGAACTTGTAACCTCTCTTAGACGTTACATCTCGAAGTAACACTAACAATTTACTTCCATTGTAACTTCTAATATTCTACTTGCTCCTCGTTATTTCAAAGTCCAGCGTTACTTCTAAAATTACTTCTAACATATTTGAAATTATCAGCTTAGAAGTAACAAAAAATGTCATAAAGTTCGAAGAAACACCTGTTACCTCTAAAATTGCGTCGAGTCTGAATTTGAGCTCTGTCTTGTATTTCTAAAATTAATGTTGGTAACAAGTTTTGCAGTCGTCATGGTTTTGAAGGAATTTTAAAATAACCGCTGGATGTTCTAATGTTTACAGGCTATTACAGAAACGAAAATTAGCTGTAATCATGGGTATTAAACGAAGAAACACACTGGAGCCAACATTTTTAACAGACAACAATAGAATCCAAGTGTTCAGATGGGCCTCTACATTGCACACTTTCGTTGTATGCTGATGTTAATTCATATGGCAAGTTAGCAGCAATTATGATAGTTTTGAGTTAACATGGTGGTTTAGTCTAGTGCAAGCCACCAAGTGCAAGCCCAAGCCACCGGATTTAATTCCGAACTCACCATGGCACATAAAAGTTTTTAGTACTGCTGCTCACTTGCCATTCTTAGCTGTTCACATTGTTGCTTCCATTTTGTTTCTTCGTTAATTCTCTGATAAATTTGTTGCTCTTGATGTGGTTTTTTTACAGCAAATTCGCAGCAACAACACATATCGATATTTACTGATTTATTTACATTAATTCTATTTTTTTTATCTGACTGACGATTTTGGATAGGCTGGTAATTATAACACCAATGAAAATTTCGTAATAATTTGTAATTTGCTACTGCTGTAAAAGGAGAAAAATGGGGAATTAGTCGGATTAACATCCCTTTCAACTGTTGTTTTTTTCGGGACGGACTCGGACAATTTTCTAGGAAATTAAAAAAGCACAAACCTACATTTTTGCATAAAGAAAAGCATAATATGAGACTATTAAAAGCAATAAAAAGTCAACTGCATTCCTTCTTTTAACAAAAAAAAAAGAATGGCCTGGATAAAAGCTAAGCTGGTTTTGGCATTTTAGTTCTAAAATCTGTCATTGGCTGCTGCAACATAACGATGATGCTGGTAACAAAACTACAATAGAGGAAAATACTCCGACTAAGCAAAGCTTGCAGCATCATCCATTCTTGGTATAGGTCAAAGGATCACAAAAATTGTTAGGATTTGTTTATAGTAAATTCCTCAATATGATTTATATCAAACATGAAGAGTAACATTTTGGCATCCTATTTCAGGCTGCAAATGCATTTCTAATAACAGTTTCTTTACAGATTCCCTTTCATGGCTAATAGTAAGTTACCAACATGCAATTCGTCTGCGTCAATTAAAGCGTACTATTTCACATATCAGGAGCTGTTTGTTTTGCCAGATGGAACAAAAGGTTGCTGCTGCCCACCCCCATGCCGCAAACTGATATACGAAACGAAAATATCGCTTCAGGAAATAAAAGACTTGTCCCGTTTTTATACTGCAGAAAATATTATTTTAACTTTTACTAATATGCCTAAAGATTCTCTTGTGAAACTTCTGTCTGATATTGGTGGTTTTCTGGGGTCAATACTTGGATTGTGCGTGTTGAGCACTCTTGAAATTGCTATGAATCTATGTTTAAAATTTTCCAGAAAATAAATGAATTGAGTGGAATCCAACTAAAGCTGGGAAAAGATTATTCTTGTGGCACAGTGAGTTTCGATTCCAATCAGATATAAAAAAAAAGTTGTAAATTAACCATTAACCTAAGTTCATAATACGGATTTAATTATTTCGAAAGGGCTATGTGGCAGTGATAAACAGGACCTTCAACGATGAGTTACTAGTATTTTACGAATGGCAACATATGTTTTTATTATGATATACCATCATTGGCTGCTTGGTGAATGAGCTGTAGCAAAGCTCAGCGTGGCTCATCCAGGTACTGGTGCTATTGGATCAATTCTAGGCTATGATCTACGCCATTTCCCCATGGCTCAAATCCCCGGTTTTGCCTACTGCACTTGCTTGTCTTTCTAAAATGACCAGTCAGGTTTAACGCTGGGCTGGCTCACCTGCACGAGCATTAGTTGCCTTCAGATGACTTAAAGCTCAGCAAGTTTTATTTTAAATAAAAAAAAAACATCCTTCACTACGCAGTTTGTACCCAAGTACCCTCTTCAATGTGTGGCACATAGATTTATAAATAATTATTCATATTGGTTAACTGTTATCATACCTTGCTAAAGTTAGTCTCAGAGAGTTTATGAACATTAGGAAGTCGAATGTTGGTTGTAATAACTGTTCAGAGAGTAAGCACAAAATTTTACCCCAGGACCAATTGCCGATTTCAGCATTTGCAGGGGTAGAAACTTGTAATATGCAATTTCCCTATCAAGTAAAGCATTACTCTGCCTTCGTGACCAAGCTGTCGACGGGCCATTAAGCCTCAATCCCCCCCCCCCCTTCGTGCTGCACCTGCACCTTAATAAAATAAATCTGCATTATAATACATGCAAAACATAAAGACAAAATTGAAGATTTTACATGGTATTAGCTGCTCCCAGTGTAACATATCCTGGTCTAGGAGGAAGATATGTTGTCACACTGCTCCTTTTGTTGCATCATTGATGTTTGTTTCTGTTGGGTCCCAGCGGTTGAGTGATCATAGTTATCCATGAACAATACTTGTCGTAATATGTCGTTTGTTACTGATTGTTACTTCTAATCGACATTGCCCTTCACGCTGCTTGCCGCTCGCCCATTTTACTAGCAGCTTGCAAGGAATGAACACGCTCGCCTTTTTTCATTGCTACCATGCAAGGAATGAACAGGCTCCTCCTTTTTCACTGATGCCACGAAAAGACTTACGTGCTCCCCCATTGTATTAATTTGATGCATTTTGATTGGTTGTCACAATGACTGCCTTCCCGGTAACAGATGCTCGCCTATACTCCGTCCTAAGTAAACTTATATTAATAGATTCCAGAAGGTCGTGTAAAAAGCTTATTTATTAGTCAGTTTTCTTTCTTGTAATTTAAAATTGAGATTATTGCATCATAAAATGAAATTTATTGCTACTCGAATTTTTCTGCGACTGCGTATTAAGTTCACATTGCCCTCCAAGTTCTTGAACTTTAGATTTTATTGAAACCAGTACTGTGAAACCATTACAGTAAAACCAGTACAAATTTGAAAAGTACCTTTGATTTGTCTGTAGCAGGGTTACAGAAAAACAACAAAAAATGCTTTACGGCAGTCAAAAGAAATTCGTAAAACTACAGTACTAACTCCAGGTATGCCAAATAAATTACAATAGAAAATGAAATCACAAACAAAATTCTCTTGGGTGACTGAACCCGCCAAGATTCAGTCAATAAAAGTAGTGATATCAGAATAAAAAAGGGTGCCACCAAGTTTTCTAGATGTTGTACCAAACTAATGTATTGATCAAAAAGGTTTCCCATAGTGATATCACTCCTACCAATGAACAACCTCCAAGCTAGTCCCACCAACAATTACTTCAAACGTTAAATGAAACACTTAATCATCGTTACAGATGGTAGTAGTGGACAGGTTTTTCAATTTTAACCGTTAATCTAAAAGTCGGTGGCATTAGCTTGTCAGTTGTTTGTTGGCAGGGATGATATCACTGCTTTCTGAAGGGAATACTTCTCGGTCAGTACATGGGTTACGCTTGGTATACCGTGTAGAAAATTAAGTTGCTGCTCTTTTTATTCTGATATCATCACTTGTGTTGGATGAAACTTGGCAGATTCTTTCACCCAAGTGGGTTGTATGAGATTGATATTACACAAAGTGTTATTAAGGAAAAGTTACATTCTACTATATGTAATTTAGTTTGCAATTCTCAGTCATACTCGAGTTATTACTTATTTTTTGACGGCCTGTAATTAGTCGTATACTAGACGTTTGAATCACATATAACAACGTGAAATTTTCAAGTAATTCAATTCTCGTAATTTTAAAGTATATCTTTCCATATAATATATTAACAGCACATGCTTGTACTGCTTGTGATCTACGGTTCAGTACCTAATCCTCTTAAATAATTTGAACTGAACTTTTCCTTACTGACTTCTTAGCGAACTAGGTATTGCCTTAGAGACTTATTTGATTTTCCAATCACGTGTTGTGTTTGTCGGACTTGATATCATAAATCATTTAAATTATTAACGCAAAGTTTTGTACTATTATTGTTGTACGTTGGTTGTTGTATTGTGTAATACTTAGGGTGTAGGGACTAAGATAATATGTGGTTATTTTCCCCATACATTATGGAGTAAAGTCATACTATGTTGGCATAATACTGGATGGTGCCAAAAGCTATGGCCCCAATTTATTAGCATCTGGACTTTTTTGTATATTTTCTGTTCGAAACCATACTCTGAAGAAATATTATTAGATAGGAATACCAAATTAGGCCAAATACTAGAAATAGCTGTCCCTGAGGCAGAGAAAGATTAGAAATGGGCAGTAGAAAGTGTAGCGCCATCTAGATGTCATCAGCTGAACTAATAATTCTCTACATAGCGTATTCATGTTGGAAGTCCCTCCACTCAAAACTCTTCTAAACCTATAAATCCTTGGTAATACAAATTAACGTATGAATTGTGCACTATTGTAAAAATTTAATTTGTAATTTAATCATGGATACAATTATTATAACTATGTAGTGCATTTAATCATGCACAATTTTAATCATATACTTCGATGAAGCAGTAGGTTTCAATAACAATAATTAATAACAATTTTTGTAGCGTTTTTTCCTTATTGTGCAATACAGAATTACCACATGATTTGTGTAAAAAATAAAGGGTTCAATATGTACCATTTGATATTGGGAGTTGCATACACATTTAAATTAATCTACTCTTTATTGCTTTCTGACCCAGAAACATTTAAATAATAACAACTTGTTATTATTGTTATTTGTGTTATTATGGTTCCTTATTGTGCAGTACAGTTATGCAAAAACTAAAAACGTGTAAAGAAAAAAAAGAGTTCATTTTGTAATATTTAATCATGGTAAAAGTTTTAATAATTTCTTCATGCGTTTAATCAAACAAATTTTTAAACATACGCTTTGCAGGAATCGGCTTCAATAACAATTAAACTATTAACTATATCTGTAGTGCAGTTTCCTTATTATGTAATACGCAATTACCACATAATTAGTGTTCGAAATAAGGTCCAATTAGTCCCATTTAATCATGGTAAAAGTTTATAAACTTTGTCGTTCCTCCTTTAATCACACACATTTAAAATAATCATACACTTGATGGCAATCTGACTCGGAAACATTATTGTTACTTGTGTTATTGTTGTTTCCCTATTTTGCAATATGCAATTATACAATAATCGCAATCTAAAGGAATGAAATAAAAGGTATATTTCATAATATTTATTCATAGTTAAGGTTTTAATAATTAGGTCATACGTTTAATCATACACATTTTTATTCATACACTTTGATACAATAACAATTAAAATTAATAACAATTTCTGTAGTATTATTTCTTTATTGTGCAATGTATGATTACTACTACTGAATAAAGGGTTCAATTTGTACCATTTATTCATGGTAAAAGTTTTAATAACTTTGTAGTTACACAATCATACACATTTTAATTAATCGTACACTGTATTGCAATTTGACTCACTAACATTTAAAAAATACCAACTTGTTATTATTGCTATTTGTGTTATTAATGTTTCCTTTTTGTACAGTATACAATTATACAATAACCACACAATAAAAACTAATAATAAAGCGTTTGTTTCATAATATTTAATCATGGTTAAATTTTAAATAATTATATCATGCATTAATTGCACGCATTTTAAATTATACAGTTTGCTGCAATCAGTTTCAATAACAATTCACTAAGAACAATTTCTGTACTTCTGTTTCTTTATTGTGGATTATGCAATTAAGGTAATGCACAAGGTAAATTTGTTTATGAAATATACTATTCAATTTGTATCACTTAATCATATAAAGGAAAGGGGAAAACAAGCCAAATAGCTAAAACCATACACTAGAATGGTTTTCTTTTTCCTTTATATAATTTACGGCGATTTCTGTATGTTAATCATACACTTTACTGCCATCTGATTCAGTAATATTTAAATACTTACAACTTGTTCTTATTGTTATTTGTGTTATTATTGTTCCTCTATTGTGCACTATCAGTTGTACAATAACAAAATAAATTTGTAAAATAAAGGGTCAATTTTGTAATACTGAGTCATGGTTAAAATTTTAATAATTATGTCATGCGTTTAATTATACAAATTTTGATCATACACTTTGTTGCAATCGGTTTCAATAACAGTTACCTAATAACAATTTCTGTGGTGCTGTTTGCTTATTGTGCAATACTCAATGACCACATAATTAAAGTACGTAAGAAAGCATTCAGTTTGTACCATTTCATCATGATAATAGTTTTAAGTATTTTGTAGTTGTGCATGAAAATATGCACATTTAAATTAAACATGC
>JAHWFP010030619.1:120812-146329 GCA_023313725.1 Lithobius niger
ATCACACATCGCTATGAATAATTAATAAACTAGCTGCCTGGTACGCGCATAACTTACGAGGTACTATTCAAATAAGAGTGTCTCAACCTTGGAATACGCCAATACTGCAAACGGATTGTACTATTCTGTATATCATGGTCGTATTTAAGGAAAATGCCAAAGTTCCGATTTTCTAAGGTTTGTAACCAACTTTAATTTTCATAATTAATTCAAAGGTTCGTAATTAATTGTTTATGAAATGTTATTTCATACTATCATAGAAACGTAAAGTTTTATAAAAGCCTATCGGAGTCCCTCGCTT
This sequence comes from Lithobius niger, assembly GCA_023313725.1. Classification (NCBI taxonomy): domain Eukaryota; kingdom Metazoa; phylum Arthropoda; class Chilopoda; order Lithobiomorpha; family Lithobiidae; genus Lithobius; species Lithobius niger. The sequence goes on from JAHWFP010030619.1 coordinate 121,114, forward strand.
TGCTCCCTCATCCTGCGTTAATATCGCTACACTCTACAGGAGTTTTCATGCTGTAACTCTTATGTTGCTGACAGACATTCCACATCTAAAACAATCAAGCAAATGACAGAGTGTAGCATACGTTTTTCGTAATTCTTCAGTTCATAAACAAATGGTAACCATAAATCACTACAACAGTCTGGCCATCCGAGAGCTACATGCACCTCTTGTTCAAATTGGCAACCATATTATCACTGACAACACTATTGGACAACGCGTGCCTACGTGGTGCAACAATTATGGACCATTCTCATCCAACCTGACTCCTGTTTAGTCCTGTCCCTGGCCTATACCCCCGTAGGAATTTTTGAGTGGACGGATGAAACCTGTTACAGTGGTCAGGCACATTTTAGTAGATTTAAAAAAAATAGAGGTCGACATGTGAGAAACTTCATCCGAATTTTCCAGCCGCCATTTTCCAATATAGCCGTTTTTTTTTTTTATAAAATTCAACATACTATTATGCTTTCAACAACTGTATTATCTGATTCCAAAAGACTTATATCGGCTTGTGGATGATTAAAACACGTTTGTAATTAAGCCACCTTTACAATGCTACTAAACGTATGTAAATATGTCAGCCTGAAGTGATTTAGAAAACTAAGGCGTATGCAAATCAATACAAAAACGTACAGTGCTACTTATACCACAACAATTGTTTTTTTTATTTATTCTAAAAAATTTGAAAACAATTACAGAGGTTAGCACTAAGTACTTTTCGAAACAATTAAACAATATGGAAAGAATAGCTCCCTACCTTTCAGAAAATCCTAAGCATGTCCATTTCGGGCTATTAGAGGGGCCGCAAGAGCACTTTAAATTCGAAAATCAGCTCACGCTTTCATCGCTACGCCATACCTCTTCACCTTTAAATGGGCGTAGGATGGTCTCAATCTAAGTTAAATCATTTTGGTTGGGGTTGATGGAAAGAATAGATCCACACCTTTCAGAAAATCTTAAGCATGTCCGTTTCGGGCTATTAGAGGGGTCGCAAAAGCACTTCGAATTCGAAAATCACTTTGCGTTTTTGCCACTGCGGCATTATCTTTCACCATTACGTGGGTGTAGGACGGTCCCTATCTAAGCTAAAAGAGTTCGGTTAGAATTGATGGTAAGAATAGATCTCCAGCTTTCAGAAAATCTTAAGCATGTCCATTTCTGGCCATTAGAGGGGTCGCAAGAGCACTTTGAATTCGAAAATCACTATACCCTATCGCCACTATACCATTACTTCTACACCTTTAAATGGGCTTAGGACTGTCCGTATCTAGGCCAGACTTTTTCGGATGGGGTTGATGGAAATAATAGATCCCCAGTTTTCAGAAAATACTAATAATGTTCATTTCGGGTTATTAGAGGGTTCGCAAGAGCACAGCGAATTCAAAAATCACCATACACTTTTGCCGCTATGCCATCACATCTTCACCTTTAAACGGGCTTAGGACGTTCCGCGTCTAAGTTAGACGATTTCGGTTAGGATTGGTGGAAAAAATAGATCCACAGCTTTCAGGAAATCGTAAGCATGTCCATTGGCAATTAGAGGGGTTGCAAGAGCACTCTGAATTCGAAAATCACCATGCGCTTTCGCTCTATACCATTACTTCTTCACCTCTTAACAGGCTTAGGACGTTCCGCATCTAAGTTAGACGATTTAGGTTAGGATTGATGGATAGTATAGATCCCTACCTTTCAGAAAATCCTAAGCATGTCCATTTTGGGCTATTAGAGGGGCCGCAAGAGCACTTTAAATTCGAAAATCAGCTCACGCTTTCATCGCTACGCCATACCTCTTCACCTTTAAATGGGCGTAGGATGGTCCCAATCTAAGTTAAACGATTTCGGTTAGGGTTGATGGAAAGAATAGATCCACACCTTTCAGAAAATCTTAAGCATGTCCGTTTCGGGCTATTAGAGGGGTCGCAAAAGCACTTCGAATTCGAAAATCACTTTGCGTTTTTGCCACTGCGGCATTACCTTTCACCATTACGTGGGTGTAGGACGGTCCCTATCTAAGTTAAAAGAGTTCGGTTAGAATTGATGGTAAGAATAGATCTCCAGCTTTCAGAAAATCTTAAGCATGTCCATTTCTGGCCATTAGAGGGGTCGCAAGAGCACTTTGAATTCGAAAATCACTATACCCTATCGCCACTATACCATTACTTCTACACCTCTTAACCGGCTTAGGACGTTCCGCATCTAAGTTAGACGATTTAGGTTAGGATTGATGGATAGTATAGATCCCTACCTTTCAGAAAATTCTAAGTATGTCCATTTCGGGCTATTAGGGGAATCGCAACAGCACATCGAATTCGAAAATCACCAAACGCTTTCGCTGCTACGCCATTACCTCTTCATTTTTAAAAGGGCATAGGACGTTCCCTATCAAAGTTAAACAATTTCGGTTAGGGTTGGTGGAATGAATAAATCCCCACTTTTCAGAAAATCTTAATCATGTCCATTTTGAGCTATTAGAGGGGTCGCAAGAGCACTTTGAATTCGAAAATCACCTTGCGCTTTTCCACTACAGCATTACATTTCACCTTTACATGGGCATAGGACAGTCCCTATCTAAGTTAAATGATTTAAATTGTGATTGATGGAAAGAATAGATCCTCAACTTTCTGAAGATCCTAAGCATGTATATTTTTGGCTATTAGAGGGCTCCCAAGAGCACTTGGAATTTGCAAATCACCATACGCTCTCGCGGCTATGCCATTACTTATTCACCTTTAAATGGGGGTAGGACAGTTCCTTTTTAACTTAAACAATTTCGGTTACGATTAATGGAAAGAATCGATCCCAACTTTCCGAAAATCCTAACCATGTTTCCATTAGGGCTATTAGAGGCTCACAAGAGCTCTCTGAAAACAAAAATAACTATAACTACCTATTAAAAAAGGATCGTTCGCCCGAATTAAGGGTGATATACTTTAAAGATTTTGGGGTTCAAAGATTTAAAGATTTAAAGATTTTGGGGTTCAAAAGTTGTTTTCACGTAAAAGATATAAAAGTCCAGAATTGTGTCCAGAATAATGTACTGAACGTTTTTGCGTCACATTATGCTTTTGATTTGTTGACGGTTACGGAATTACAGCCAAAAAACCGTTTTCGGGGGGGGGGGGAGTAACTCCTTAACTGTCAACACAATTCTGGACTTTCACATCTTTTACATAATGTAGCCTTTCAACCCTAAAACTATATTTGAAGTGTATCACCCTTAATTAGCGAAAACGATCTCTTTTTCAATTGGTTGTTATAGTGATTTTTGTGTTCCTGCGAGTCCTTTAATAGCCAGAATTGGACATGCTGAGGATTTTATGAATGGTGGGGATCAATTCGCTCCATCAACCGCAACAGTTATTGTAACTTAAAAAGGTACCGTCCTACGCCCATTTAAAGGTGAAGAGGTGATGGCATAGCGGCAAAAGTGTATGGTGATTTTCGAATTGAAAGTGCTCTTACGATCCCTTTAATAGGCCAAAATAGACTTGCTTAGGATTTTCAGAAAGCTGGGGTAGTGGAAAAGCGCAAGATGATTTTCGAATTAAAAATGCTCTTGCGACCCCACTAATAGCTCAAATGGACGTGATTATGATTTTCTGAAAGGTACTGATCTATTCTTTCCATCAATCCTAACAAAAATCGTTTAGCGTATATACGGATCGGCCTCACGACAGTTAAAGGTGAAAAGTAATGGTATAGTGGTGAAAGTGTAAGATGATTTTCGAATTGAAAGTGCTCTTGCGACCCCTCTAATAGCCCGAAATGGACATGCTTAGGATTTTCTGAAAGGTGTGGATCTATTTTTTTTCATCAATCCTAACCGAAATCGTTTAACTTGGATTGGGAACATCCTACGCCCATTTAAAGATGAAGAGGTATGGCGTAGCGATGAAAGCATATGCTGATTTTCGAATTCAAAGTGCACTTGCAACCCCTCTAATAGCCGGAAATGGACATGCTCAGGATTTTCTGAAAGGTGGTGATCTATTCTTTCCAACAACCCTGACCAAATCGCTAAGGACCGTCCTACACGCACATAATGGTGAAAGGTAATGCCATAGTAGCAGAAGCACAAGGTGATTTTAGAATTCAAAGTACTCTTGCGACCCCTCTAATAGCCCAAAATGGACATGCTTAAGATTTTCTGAAAGGCGTGGATCTATTCTTTCCATCAACCCTAACCGAAATCGTTTAACTTAGGTTGGGACCATCCTACGCCCATTTAAAGGTGAAGAGGTATGGCGTAGCGATGAAAGCGTGAGCTGATTTTCGAATTCAAAGTGCTCTTACAACCCCTCTATAGCCCGAAATGGACATGCTTAGGATTTTCTGAAAGGTGGGGAGCTATTCTTTCCATATTGTTTAATTGTTTCGAAAAGCACTTACTGCTAACCTCTGTAAGTGTTTTCAAATTTTTTTAGAATAGATATAAAAACAATTGTTGCGGTCTAAGTAGCACTGTACGTTTTTGTATTGATTTGCATACACCTTAGTTTTCTAAATCACTTCCGGCTGACATATTTACAAACGTTTAGTAGCATTGTAAAGGTGGCTTAATTACAAACGTGTTTTAATCATCGAGAAGCCGATACAACCCTTTTGGAATCCGATAACACAGTTGAAAGCATAACGGTATGTTGAATTTCATCGAAAAAACGGCCATATTGGAAAATGGCAGCTGGAAAATTCGGATGAAGTTTCTCAGATGTCTACCTCTGTTTTTTGAAATCTACTATAATGTGCCTGACCACTGTAACAGGGTTCATCCGTCCACTCAAAAATTCCTACGGGGGTATAGGCCAGGGACTGGATTAGTTGTGCAGTTAATGGAGCGTGCAACAAAAATGTCTTATATGCTGAATTAACTGAACAAAACACGGCTTCGCCGTTTAGAAAAAAGCATTAGCGCTCATATCCCCATACTCACAGCTGTGAAGGTATACGAATAAAAACGGATCAGCGTTCACTCGAACGCGACGAACTATATTTTGAACTCCAATTCCGGGGAACAAGGACTGCTTTTGGTCAGTGGTTATGTCAGAAAGTGAACGCAGTTTGTGTTTGAAATGTTTAATGTTTGTGTACTTGTGTATGTTTATGTGCACTTAATTTGGGTGTTGTACAGGCTTTTTTAAATATTTGTCTGTGTTCGTTGTTTTATATTTTAAGTATGTTTCCTGTGAGTGGCTGTATGTGTATTTTGAGTGCATTTATATTTTGTGGAACAAGCATACTCCTAATTGAGGCAGTTTTTATTGCCTGTCTTTGTGTATGTATTTTTCATCCTTTGTAGGTGATTTGCTGTTTACGGCATCTGTTTGTATGTGTTTTAGATTTTCGTTCTGTTCATGTGCGTGTGTATGTTGTATTTTGTGTGCGTATTTTATTTGTGTGAAGTATCCAAACGTTTTGTTTGTTTGATTAGTGATGTGCATGGAGACTGGCATGTCACAATCCTTGTTCCCTGGAATTGGAGTTCAAACTATAGTTCGTTGCGTTCGAGTGAACTCTAATCCATTTTTATTCGTGGACCTTCACAACTATGCGTATGGGGATACGAGTTCTAATGTTTTTTTTCTAAACCGTTTTTTGTTCTATTAATTTGTTGGCTTTTTTCGCTTCCGTTTTATTGTAACTGCTACGGTATGTACACTGTACACCCAATTTTGTTTGCGAAAACACGAAACATTAGAATTGCGTATTTCTGTTCAGGTTTTGCCCAAGCTTTATCCCATGTTTGTTATTTGATGGCAACATACTACGTTTGTCTAGAGTTAGTATGTATCATATCAAAAACCAAAACTGGTAAAAGGGGCCGCGAAGTTCCGAATGATCCGGCCCCTCAAAGGAGTGATATCAACACACCAAAACATTCGCCAAGTTAATCGCACCGCTTAATAGTTCGATGGTTAAATGAAAACTAGAACATTGCTACCTTCGGTAGCAAGTTGAAGTTTTCATTTAAGGTCCAAAGTTTAATTCGGTGCGATTAAGTTAGCGAACGTTTTGGTGTGTTGATATCACTCCTTTGAAGGCAGAACCATTCGGAACTTCGCGGCCCCTTTTGCCAGTTTTGGTTTTTGATATGATATCACTCCTTTTTTTTTAAATTGTGCATTGACTCAACTCCACTACTGTGACGATGTGTAATAAAGTGCCACATCAACAAGAAATTGGTTTTCAACAATTAGCTACTACCTAGAGGCCGAACCATTCTCAACTTAGTCACCTCTTTATAGGTTTTCGGTTGGGTTTTAATTTTGTTGTAATTTGTTTTATTTAGTTAGGTTTGGAGTGTAGATATCACTTCTGTGAAGGGCCGAACCACTTTTTGGTTTTGTTTATTTGGCTTTGTTTTTACATTTGGTTTATTTTTCGTGAATTGGACGTGAATAAAATTTCTTTGCAACGTTGTTTAGATTTATCATAATACACTAGTGTGTGTCTACACGTTCTCATTGTCCGAACTTTGGCCGTCCAATGAGAGACAATACCGACAATACTAACAATGGTTATAACAATATTTTCGTACTTACGCGCTCTCCCACGCCATCCCCGTTACGCCCCCAGGCTCCAAACCATAAAGGTTCGTTTTGTACTGCACCCATTCGTACAATTTCGTAGCAGGAAGCTTTCCCGTTATCCCGGAATCGATGAATAATTACCCTATGGGATTTACCATGGGGATGAGAGGACTAGCTAGGTTGCTAGGTAGTAACACATTTTCAACGTTATTGAGGGTTAGATTTTGCATTAAAGCAGCTTAGGTGGTATTCCTACACGAGTTAATTTTTGTCAGGTGGGTCATTGCTCTCGATTTCAACACAGTTTAAGGTTTTGTACCGCATTATTATTTTTCCCTAAGTACCTGAAATGTGCCCAACTATGCTTCAAGATATAAGACACTGACCGTATGCCGTCGCTCTACAATAGTTTACAACCTCGATAATTGAATTGATGTGATATTTGTTGTGATGTTTGTTGCCTAACTTTGCGCGACACACTAGCATGTGTCTAGATCAGCTGATGGTTAATTGAGTTTGCATTGTTGCAAGTAGATTCAAATTTGTGCAATATTATTACTTCGTGTGTAGTGTTTAGAATTTCTTGTTAGGAGCGTACGGTTTTAGACAATGGCTTCTGGAATAATAAATGAAATGAATTAACTGAACAAAAAACGGCGAAGCCGTTTAGAAAAAAAAACATTAGAACTCGTATCCCGATACTCACAGCCGTGGAGGTACACGAATAAATACGGATTAGAGTCCACTCGAACGCAACGAACTATAATTTGAACTCCAATTCCAGGGAATAATGACTTTTCACGTAATTGTTATGTCAGTAAGCGAACGCAGTTTTTGTTTGAAATGTTTAATGTTTGTTGCGTGTGTATCATAATTTGTGTATCATACTGTTTTTTTTATATTTGTCTGTGTCTGTTGTTTTAAATTTTAAGCGTTTTTCGTGTGAGTGACTATCTTTGTATTTTTGTGTACATTTATAATTTCTGAAACAAGCAGACTCCTAGTTAGGCATTTTTTTTGCTTGTGTTTGATGGTTTCTGTTTTAGTTCTAGTTCATGTGAGTACTAACGTGTTCATTTTGTGTGGGTATTTTTTTGAAATATCCAACTGTTTTCTTTGATTGATTAGTGATGTACATGTTTGTTTACTATTGCATGGAGGCTGGCATGTCACAATCCTTGTTCCCTGGAATTGGAGTTCCAATTATAGTTCGTTGCGTTCGAGTGAACTCTAATCCGTTTTTATTCGTGCACCTTCACGGCTGTGAGTATCGGGATATGAGCTCTAATGTTTTTTTTCTAAACGGCAAAGCCGTTTTTTGTTCAGTTAATTTGTTGGCTTTTTTCGCGTCCTTTTTATTGAAAGTGGTACGATTTGGTCTATGTTGTGTATGGTATGTCCAGTGCCCACCCAATTTTGTTTGCGAAAAAACGGAACATTAGAAATGCGTATTTCTGTTTAGGTTCTGCCCAAGCTTTGGTCTAAGTTCATTATTTGATGGCAACACACTAGCGTGTGTCTAGATTTAGCATGTATAAGCTCGATGGATAGTGGATTCTGTACTGTTGCAGCAGATGAAGTATCATGCAAACAATCGCAGAAACAATTCAACTGGCTTCCCGAAGCCCGCATTGAAGAAGAAAATAAGTCATTCAGTCATGACGCCCTATATTTTAAAACTGAAAGATTTAAGCGAAAATCAAGACAATTTCATTTTGGTTTCATTTTGGGTAATAAAGAAGATACCACGACAATGTTACGGTCCCCACGCCCGAGCATCGTTGCATTTTGTTCGAGTGAGCTATAATCCGATCTGCTGCGCCTCGCGTATTGTTGCACCATTGTTACATGTTGTAGCATTGTAACATTTTGATATTGTTAGCCGCTCCTCCTCCGCCTCCGGTCCAGTTTTTGAAAATTCTCGTGCGCAAACGAACTCTAATAAGGACTGTCTGCCGGCCGTGCTAATATTATGGCAAACAATCGCGGAAACAATTCAACTACTTCCCGAAGCCTGCATTCAAGAAGTGAATAAATCATTCAGTCATATCGGCCGTCTAATTTTGAGGCCTTAAGCCTCAAAATTATAGATTTTGCAACCTCTGGTTTAAAACTGAAATATTAAAGCGAAAACCAAGGCAATTTCATTTTGGTTCTTGACAACGATTGAATATATTTATTAGAGCCGCAGGCTTCAGGTATTATTTATTGGGGCATCGACCCTAGGCCACGCGCCCACCCTAAGTCTAATTACAGTAGAAACCAATGAACAAACGACATGGTAACCTACCCTCACCTTAACCCGCAGAGGGAGACAACAAGAGAGAACGCCGCAGGCCAAAGCTACCACGACAATGTTACTTTCCCGTGCCCGAGTATGGTTGCATCTTGTTCGAGTCCCAGTTCTGAAGTAGGTGACCACAAGGGACTGGACAAAGAGTGGGATGATAGTGAAGTAGGCAGGGTTCTTTACGATCTCCACCAGACTGTTTGTCGTCCGTGTGGCCTGGATGTGCTTCCTAGGGGGGGACGGAGCACTGTTGTCCAGACTTAGGACTGGCCATGTGCTATTGAGGGCTTATAAGCACCGGCTGGGCCTCAGTCCCACTCCGATCTGCAGGTGTGGTACAGAGGCCGAGACAGTGGAGCACTTCCTTCTGGTGTGCTACCTCTGGGCAAATTTTCGGGTACTGGAGGATTGGGGGGCCGAACTGACGGGAATTCTGGGTGCCTCCTCGCACGAAGCAGGGACTGTATCCGCCCTACGACAAGTAGTGAGATTCTGTAAGCAAACGGCAAGGTTCAACCAGTTGTAGGGGGGGGGGGCGGTGATCTATGGTGAACTTGGGTGTGATGGAATTATGGTTATGGATGTTAGATTTAAGTAGTTGTAGTCGTAGTTGTAAGATTTAGAATTGAGCGAATGACTTAAGGTCCGTAGGCTCATGTATAAAATAAAAGTAAAAAGTAAAAAGTGAGCTACAATCCGATCTTATGCTTTTCGCCTATTGTTGCCCCATTGTTACCAGTTGCAGTATTGCATTCTGGGCCCCCACCTGTCCAGTTTTTTTAAATTCTCGTGCGGAAACGAACTCTAATAAGCACTGCTTGCCGGCCGTGCTAATGGAGGGTTTAACAAATGTCCATGTTGTAACTAACTTCGTATGCCTTCCCTTGTCACAAAGTCATCTGGGAGAGAGGATGTGGGTTTCGTTTCCCGGCTCCAGGCCATTTAATTTAACATCGCCGAATTTTATTTTTTCAAAGCCACTATAAAACGCACTTTCTTTCTGACCCGTGTCAGAACTGGCTTTGAGCCAAGAGATGAGCCACGCCATTTGTATCCCAGTCGGCCTTGGGTTCAAAAAACTGATGAAGCCATCTCCGTTCTTCTGGCGTGCGCTTAAACTGCCAAAGCGCCAGAAGCCAATGTGACTTCTCCTCCAGTCAGCTTTGGCTTGAAGAATCCTTATCCATGGCCGCTTCAAGGCGAGAAAACCACACACTTATTTTTCCGAAAGTCACAGAATGCTACGATGGGTGTTTGTTTAGATTTATGTACGCTTTGTGGAATTGAAGTTTTTCGGGCACTTCCATAATTTAATGTTGGCACTCTGATTTTGATGACATTAAATTGATAAATTGGGTAATTTAATGGATTTTTACCTACTTACATATAATTGAAAATGTGCGATGTTACGTATGATAAAAACTACAACTTAGGAAACATAACTTTCATGTCCAGGATACACATTTTAAACTCAAAAATCTTGACCCTTTTCTCAGGAATCCTGGGGCCGTAATCTCGAGTTGGGCTTTGCAAATTACATGCGGTTTTATCACAAAAGCGTGCCAAAATCGTAGCTCGCCCATTCTATCACATGCGACGTTTGATAAAAGCGCAAGCAATTTGAAAACTGTTAATTCGAGAATAGGGTCCTTGGCGTTAAATTGGTTACAGGCATAATCCTTGCTTTAATCTTGGGTATTCTAATTCTCAACTGGGTGTTTCCTGACTAAAAAAAAACCGGTTAGCTCGAGAATCCTGATATTAAATTCGGCATTGCAGAATTGTGCGATTCAGTAGGCAGTCCTGAGCTTAAAGCCTGAATTCCTGATAAAAGTCAAATTAGCAGCGATAATGGTTTTATGTAGCTCTTCCCCATTCACTAAAGTAGACGGATGTAATGAACCAAGAATGGTTGTTTCTACACGTACAGGTAGGGTGTGTACATAGAGAACCTTTACGAAGTTAGGTATTTTTGTACTGATCCTACAACATATTGTTTTTCAAATCATACCAAAATATTTGCAGCAGACTAATCAAAAAAATGTCTGTCTATAAGTCTGCAACAAAATTTATAGCTACTTCACATGAGAGCTGAATTTATGTTTCTACGTTGTCCATGGCAACAGTATCATAAACGTGGGTGAGTTTTAGAGATTCATGATGGTAAATTATGGTTTCCTGCTTTGAAGATAGTTCAAAAGTAATATTTTTTTGTATGTTTATATAACGTAAAATTATTGAACCCTTGAAAGACGAACTACTGCAAAAGCATTAGCCAAGAATGTTTTCGTTAACCGTGAAGGAGAGTTAGAGGTTTAAAAGTCATCAGACTCCACATATTTCAACATAACTTGACTTGACTTTTGGAGGTGCATAATCTTACTAAAACTTGTAGTGACGGAAAAGGCTAAAAAAACATGTATGCTTTTTAGTTATTTCCTCTTCCAAAAATTACTACGATATCCAGGATTCATTTTTTAAAAAGGTGCAAAGGTCTTTTACAGGCAGGTAAGCCACGAAAAGAAAAATGTTAGGTTTTTGGGTGATTTCCTCTTCCTAAAATAATTAGATGCACGAAGATTTCCAATTCATTAAAAAGGCGTAAATTTCAGTGATGGAGGTCGCAGTGGCATCTTTACAGATAATTATCAGAGTTACTGACACCACTGAACTTTAAATATGCAAGCATTATACAGGGTGTTCGGAAATTGGTGTCAAATATTTTGAGGGTCCGCTGTGTGATCAAAGATAAGAAGAAAAAGTCCTATAAACATGGGTCCGGAAATGCACCAGTCTTTAGTACAGCCCCCCCCCCCAGGTTTGGGATAAACAGTTCTTAAATACCTCGTAATGATTCACCGTTTCCATTCCAAACTCAGGATATGTACTATATCATACCTGGTATTTCAGTACTTCATAATACAGTATTGGGTCGCACAACTTATCAGAGGGAGAGGTAATTTTCTTATGGGGGGGGGATCAAACGTGGGGGAAGAGAGGAGTAACTGCTTTGGTCTTGTACTTTAATGAAACAAATTGTACATACCAGAAAAAACACATCATATCACATTACTGTGTGATTGAAAACAATCGAGAAATGAAACATCATTAAGTAAACAGAAGATGGCTACTCAAAGTTTTACTGAGTATCATTGCATTTGCGGCTCTGCTGCAATTAACTGCAATACGCATCCGCAAAAGACCTCCTCTCTAGAACATTCTGGGACAAGCAACTCAAAAAGATAAATACGACGGAAAACAAACTAAACGTAAGCGTTTTATCATAGTAGGTGCTCAAAATGACCCCCCTCTGCCTCGATGCAGTTCCGAAGCCGCTGCGCTATGGACCGACGAACCCGTTCAAAGATTCCAGGGGTTGTGCGAATCTGGTTGCATCCATCCACAATCCTTTGGCGAAGTACATCAGCATTGGGAATTGATGTACTGTACACGAGTGACTTTAAGTGACCCCAAAGATAAAAGTCTAACGGGTTTAAGTCCGGAGATCTAGCAGGCCATGCTATTGGGCCTGCACGTCCAATCCATCTATCAGGAAAGCTTCCATCAAGGTAATGTCGGGCCAAAAGGCTGAAGTGAGCAGGTGCACCATCGTGCATAAGCCACATTCGTGTCCTGACTGCCAGGGGAACGTCTTCCAGTAGTTGGGGCAAGTCATACTGGAGGAAATGGAGGTAGGTTTCTCCATTTAGGCGTCGAGGTAGAAAAAAAGGCCCTACCAAATGATCACCAACAATTCCAGCCGAAACGTTTAGACTAAATTGTTGTTGATGTCTAGATTGTTGTACCTCGTGCGGATTTGCATGGTCCCAAAGATGGTTGTTGTGATAGTTGAATATGCCATCACGTGTGAAGCCAGCCTCATCTGTAAACAGGATAGACGGCAGGAAATGAGCCTCTGCTCCACATTCATGATTCAGTCGCACACAGAACGCTCGTCGTGGTGGAAGGTCGGCCTCGCCAAGACCTTGGACACGTTGCAAATGGTAGGGGTATAGCAGGTTATGATGCAAAATGTCCCAAATCGTCGAATTACTGACACCCTCTCTGCGTGCAATGCGTCGTGTGCTATCCGATGGATTTTCTGCTATGTGCTGGAGAACTCTGTCTTCCAAGCCAACAGTTCGCACAGTTCTGGGTCTTCCAGCATCCGATGTCCGTCTCCCAAATGAGCCTGTTTCCCGTAAGCGCTGGTGGATACGACTGAACGTTCTAGCACATGGCAAATTCCTGTCTGGATACCTTTGAGCGTAGAGACGTTGGGCTTCCAATGCATTTCCATCTGCAAGACCATACATGTAGTGCATGTCTGCCAGTTCGATGTCTGGATACTCCATACTTAGGGAAGAGAACTACCGAACAGTAAACGTGAACAAAGGATCACAATGTCACCTTTAGATTTAAGTCATCAAGTGATTTAACAAACCCCTGTATTAACAAGAAGTCGTCTGTCAACCCCGAAATGTGGACTCTCCAAATGGTGTTCAAGGTCACCTTGTACAGATATGCGAATGTTCAATTTGAATTTGTGATTACAGTACTTTTTCGCATCACAAACGTTGTTGTTTTTGTCAATAAATGTTATTACATTCTGGAAGGGAGATCGTAACAGGGGGATAGCAACTAATGAATGGCAGAGCTTGACCGCTGTAATGTAACTTTTAAGACTTCTAAGTTATTGTTTTTTAGAAGTTGGGTTTTCAAGGATTTTTGTCTTTAACACTTAAAACTACAAAGAATCTGAGGTGGAGATTTACCTCCAAATCAAAACCAAGTTTATGCGATGATTTTTGTGGAAGCTGGAGCGTAAGACAAAGGCAACAAACAAACAAACAAATAAGCAACCAAATTCAAATGTGTGGGTTGAGTACAGTAATGTTGTTCTCGCCGCTTCGGCCAATGAAACAAGTGATCATCCGAATTCTAAGGATTCCCCCACTTTTACGTTTTAAGCTTCTTTGCTTGAAGAGTAGAAAACAAACACATTAAATCCCTCACTTTTAATGGCGAGGATACCCGATTGATAATGTTTGGTGCTCTCCACAGAGATGTACGTACAGTAGTTGTTTTTTTTTTGGAGGGGGGGGGGCACAAACTTGGAAAACGATGTAACCTACTTGGTCTTTACACGTAATGAAAAAAAGTACAGTACTACTTTCGATTGTTTATAATCACACGATGTGTTTTTTCTACAATTTGTTTCATTAAAGTACAAGACCAAAGCAGTTACTCGTCTCTTCCCATAAGTTTGATCCCCCCCCCCCCATAAGAAAATTACCTCTCCCTCTGATAAGTTGTGCGACCCAATACTGTATTATGAAGTACTGAAATACCAGGTATGATATGGCACATATCCTGAGTTTGGAATGGAAACGGTGAATCATTACGAGGTATTTAAGAACTGTTTACCCCAAACCTGGGGGGGGGGGCTGTAACTAAAGACTGGTGCATTTCCGGACCCATGTTTATAGGACTTTTTCTTCTTATCTTTGATCACACAGCGGACCCTCAAAATATTTGACACCAATTTCCGAACACCCTGTATATCAACAAGAAATATTGCTTCGACATAAAATCAATGACAGCTCAGTAGAGCAAAAATCCCGAAAACTTGCACTGTAGGAAGCCACGCCCGTGTAAAAAAAAAACAGATGGGTATTTCCCGGCATGTACTGCACGGTTAGAAAAAAAAGAACATCAGGCTGTCAAGTCTAGGCAATCACACTATCAATTTAAAATTATGACCTCTGATTTTAGGATTATTTTTGGTAAGGTAAAGAATGTCGAGGGGTCCACAGTAATCCGCTAAACTTAATAGAGAATATCAGAAGTAAGTCCTGTTAAAGTCGCCTCAAGCAATCCCTGAACAGGTTACGTAGCTTATACAAACTTAGATCGTAGGTTGCATGGAATTTATTTGAAAATTGTATTTAAAAATTCAATTGTATTGTGTTAAAAATGCGGTTTTTTTTTTCTTTTTCGATTTTAAACTATTTTGCTTTTTAAAATATATATCTATAATTGCTAGGCTTTGGAAAAATTATCAAGTTTCAGAAATTGAATTCCTGTAAACTAATGTTACTCCAATACTTGCGAACTAAACTTTGAATTGTATGTTCATTCAATACGCAAACTACATTTTGGCATTAACACAAAGTTAAAAAGGAAACTTCATCCTACACCACCCCTCTTTTGAATAGAACCATCCCTAAATTTTATTTAGTTAAAATAACTTCATGCATTGTGCAAGTTTGGCCACTTATTGCGCTGGAGTCTAAAACGAATCTTACTGTTGTAATTTTAGGGCATGTTTTAGGGCAATGGCTACACTATTTTAGCAATGGTTTTAACATGATACTGTACATAGTTGCCACATTAGTTGATGTTTTACTTGATTATAATTTGTATGCTAAACTTTATTTAAGTGTATTTATTTAAAACGCTTCATAAAATCGAAAATCATTCATCTCGTTTTTGATTTGGACGCATTCGATTCGATTTCGACAATGTAATAAAATCGAAATCGAATCGAAAGTTTCGATTTTCACACAGTCCTACAAATTATTATCCTCACAAATTAGTATTAAAAAATTTAAAATTCTACTAAATATTACTAATTTTGGGAAGGGTGAAAAGCCGCCCCGTCTAAAGATGGGTGAATTTAGATATTTTTATTGCGTTCTGTTCCCCCGCTTATGGCTTTCTGCATCCCAGTTTTCCGCTTACCCCTAATGCCTCCCTGAACGTATTGTATCCTACACCTTCTAAGAAACCAACTCATTCCGATGAATTTTAAGTTATCATTTGGTTTGATCTTTGGTTAAATATGTTGGAAGTAATTTGTTAGCAACCAAACTATTAAGCGATTAACTGAGCAAAAAACAGATTCACCGTTAGAAAAAAAAAAATATTAGAGCTCGTATCTCCATACTCACAGCCGTGAAGGTACACGAATAAAAACGGATTAGAGTTCACTTGAACGGAACGAACTATAATTTGAACTCCAATACCAGCGAACAAGGACTGCTTTCTATCTATGGTTATGTCAGAAAGAAAGCCCAATTTATGTCTGAAAAGTTTAATGTTTCGGTGTTTGGGCGTGCACGCCTAATTTGTGTATTATACAGATTTTTTATATTTGTCTGTGTTTGTTGTTTCATATATTAGGTCTGTTTCGTGTGAGTGGGTGTATGTGTATTTTGAGTGCATTTATAATTTGTGAAACAAGCTGACTCCTAGTTAAGGCAGTTTTTTGCCTGTGTTTGTGTTGGAAGGTCGTTTGAGGTGGTTATTTTTTAGTTCGTTTGAGTAGTTACGTGTTCATTTAGTGTATGCATTTTTTTCTTTCAACTTTGTAGCGTTTTGCTGTTTATGGCGTCTATTTGTGTGTGTTTGTGGATATACGTTTTGCGAATTGGAATTCAAATTATAGTTTGTTGCGGTTCGAGTGAACTCTAACCCGTTTTTATTGGTGTACCTTCCGGCTGTGATTATGGGGATACGAGCTCTAAAGTTTTTTTTTCTAACATTTGCTCAGTTATTTTATTTGCTTTTTTCGCTTCCATTTTATTATAATTGCTAGGGTCTAGTCAATCATTTGTCTACTGTCCACTGATTCTTGTTTTCGAAAAAACGGAACGTTAGAAATGCATACTTATGTTTGGGTTCTGCCGAAGGTTTGTCTCATGATTATTATTTGATGGCAACAAATTTACGTGTTTCTAGATTTAGCATACGTCACTAGATGAGTAGCCTAGTTGATTCTGGATTGTTGCAGTGTCATGGCAAACAATCACGTAAACAATTCAACTGGTTTTCGGAAGCCCGCAATGAAAAAATAAACAAGTCACTCAGTCATGACGGTCGCCCAATATTGAGGCCGTAAGCCTCCAAATTTAAGATTTCGCACCCTAAGGTTTAAAACTTAAAGATTTAAGGAAAAATCAAGACTATTTAATTTTGGTTTTCCACAAATAGCTAGCTAACTCAAACAACGTCAATGTTACTTTCCCGGCACCCTACCATAATTGCATCTTGTTCGAGTGAGCTATAATCCGATATTGTGCGCCTCGCCTATTGTAACCCCATTGTTACATGTTGCAGGATTGTAACATTTTGACATTGTTAGCCCCTCCTCGCCTCGCCCCGCCCTGCCCCGCCACCTCCGGTCTGTCCTAGCCTATCACCTGCCCTTCCTTGTGACAGTACCTAAGCATCTTCGGGGCATACAAGTCGCTCTCAGTGAAGGACTACGGATTGTAACAGGATGTCTGCATTCGACTCCTGTGCAGGCGCTGTGGGTAGAAGCTGGTGAGCTGCCGATCCATTTGTATGCTGATGAACTAGTCGCATCACTGTGCCTGCACAACATCAGACGCGGTCAGGTAGATTACAGTCGTTGACTGATAGGGAGCGCGGCACCTTAGGAGTTGCGGGTTACGGGATGCCTCTTCTGGCGTACCTGAATCTCTCTCCTCGTCTAAGTTTGTTACCGTGTGTCCGCCATGTCCGTGGATGTGGTCTCCTGCGCTACAAGCTGTATTTACGACTACCGGCTATGCTGAGTGTGAAGTGTATTGTGATGCTTCATACAGTACGGACCAATGCACTGGGGGCGTGTGCTTTTCCGTTCCATCCTTCAAATATGAGGTCACGCGGTATCTTGCTAACGTTTTCTCCAGCAGTATCTGTGAGCTTGTTGCAATCTCTGTTGCATTAGATGTTGCAGCTAATCTAGTTTTACCGTCTTTTGTAATCCTGACAGACTCGAAGGCGTGTCTAGCTGCCCTCCCAGCAGCCGTTGCACGCTAAAGGTGAGCTGCCCTGTCATCTTACCATCTGTTGGAAGCTGTGGGTAGCTGCTCAAACTGAAGTGTCCATCGTGCACTGGGTGAAATGTCATAGTGGCAGTTCAGGCAATGAGCATGCCGACTTTCTTGCCAAGGAAGCAGTGTTCAGCACCTTGTGATGCCACTCTAGTGTAGTCAGCACGGACGCTGAAGGGCTTGCTGCGATGGCACACTGTGCAATTGGGATATTCATTGGTCTGGGTCCCCGACGAGTAGAGTTCTATACCATTTAACCCCGGGATTCACCTTCGATGTTCCTCACAATAGCCTCCCCTATTGGGCATCGTGTGCCATGTCACGGCTATGTACGGGTCACTCGCTCCTCCCTGATCACCGTATCGTATGGGCTGGCAGCAGCATGCCATGTGCGGCTGTGGTTCAGTGAGTTCTGTCATGCACTATTTGTTAGTGTGCCCCGTGCATCAGGGAGCCCACAGGAAGCTCCACCAGAAAGAAGGAGGGAACATGACACTCCAGATGTTGTTACAGAGTAGTGATAGGCGCTTGTGTATCAAGATTTAGTCTGCAGTAGCAGCCTTTGTAAAAGCCACGAAAGTGCAGCTGCGAACTGCCTAATCTGGGGCTCTGATGTGAAGTAACGTTGTAGAAGGATGGACGATGTCCCAGTTTGGGGTGTATAGATGTTGTAACGGTAGCTGATGTATACACGGTATAGTATGTTTTTGTGATTGTTCTTGTTTTTGTACTTAGACTTAGGGTGGGCGCATGGCCACGGGCTGGGGCCCCAATAAAATATTTAATTTCGCAAGATAGCAATGATAAACCTCAGGTTCCGCAGTAATTTTTGGTGTGCAGTTTGAACCAATTCAGCTCAGCTCTGAAAGCCTGCATTTATGAAATAAGTATGCCATTCCAGCGTGTTTAGGTGCCAACTCGAAATTAACAACGTGGCTTAGTTTGATTGGAAACTATATGCCTTGAGCTGAAACACGGATTCTTTCACTAGTATTTATTGGGAGCCATATGCCCCATCCAAAATTGGGCAATAAGTCCGTCCTCCTGTCCGGTATTTTTCAATTTTTGCAGGAGGTACAGATGTATGACAAGATTTAGATTAGGGGTTTGAATAATATCTCTGTAATGTGTAGTGCAGTGGCAACCCGGACCACTGCACTGTGACTGACGTTGGCGCTAATGACCAAGCTGTCGACGCGCCATTAAGCCTCAATCCCCCCCCCCCCATCCAAAATTACAATAACTATAACTACAACTACAATAACTATAACTATAATAACACACACTTCTACACAGCAGTTGCAGCCTTTGTAAAAGCCACGAAAGTGTAGCTGTGAACTGTCTAATCTGGGGCTCTGATGTGAAGTAACGTTGTAGAAGGATGGACGATGTCCCAGTTTGGGGTGTATAGATGTTGTAACGGTAGCTGATGTATACACGGTATAGTATGTTTTTGTGCTTGTTCTTGTTTTTGTACTTAGACTTAGGGTGGGTGCATGGCCACGGGCTGGGGCCCCCAATAAAATATTTAATTCCGCAAGATAGCAATGATAAACCTCAGGTTCCGCAGTATTTTTTGGTGTGCAGTTTGAACCAATTCAGCTCAGCTCTGAAAGCCCGCATTTACGAAATAAGTATGCCGTTCCAGCGTGTTTAGGTGCCAACTCGAAATTAACAACGTGGCTTAGTTTGATTGGAAACTATATGCCTTGAGCTGAAACACTGATTCTTTCACTAGTCTTTATTGGGAGCCATATGCCCCATCCAAAATTACAATAACTATAACTACAACTACAATAACTATAACTATAATAACACACACTTCTACACAGCAACTATACCACTTATAATAGACTTCCACCTTGCACTACTGTCCAACCAATTCTATACTCTACCCACTCCCTCACACTGTAGGGCTCCCTATGATACCCTGTCGCACTCATTGCCACACACACTGTCACTCCTACTGCTGCACTGCTGCGGCACCGCTGCACTGCTGCAAACTCTTATCATCCAGAGGAAATCAGAGGAAACCCACCTTCTCTCTCCCATTTAGGGAAAGTTCCAGTGGGGCTAAAGTTGTCAACTGGGAAACACTGGAACACCGAAACATTACATATGTACGGCACTACTACTGATCGTCCATCCACTGTGCACAAGATGCTCACAACTCAGATACAAGGAGAACAGAAGAGCCCTGCACCTGTCCGACTAATCTCTACACAATAATCCTTACACACTAATCCCCGCCATCCTGCAAAACTTTGTAACCATCTGTAGCCTGACTTGTGGTTGGCAACCGCTAGTCAAGGATAGCATCTCCTGAACCGTGGATATTCCACATCCATGGAACCACCAGTAATCTCAGCGCTGCATATTTCCTACCATGCCGAAGAACATGCTCCGGAGTCTCATCAGCCCAACAATGCGGACAGGTCGGCGTCCGAACCCACCCAAACCGAAACCTGTGCGAGCGCAGGAGAGTGTAGCCAACTCTGAGCACGGACACAATCTTCACATCACGAAACTTCATCTTGTTCAAGCAAGACTTTACGACACACTGCGATTGAAGAGCCCAAAAATCCCTGGCAACATTTGCCCTTTCCCAACTGATTTGCCACAACTGTAGAGCCCACTGTTTGACAATCGGACGGCGCATCCGCGCTGACAGCAGCGGGATGACTATTGGACTCTCTTCAGCTATAGCTCCTTTAGCCAGACCATCTGCTTGCACATGTCCTGAGTTTTCACTCTGACCCCTTATCCACCTAAGGTCTGCTCGACTACTGCGAGTCGCAACCCAAAATTTCCATAAGATAGAATAGACTAAACGATCCAGCACACTTAATTTTCACACGCCGTCCGCAGGAGCCTGTAGCCAGCCAACGAATCTGTATGCAGTGCAAATGATGGCAGCTGCAAGTCAATAGCAACATCGAGTGCTACCGAAATGGCAAGCAACTCACAAAGCATGCTCGACGTGACATCAGCAACCCGACGCTGAGCTATAACTTTGAGCGACGGGACCACAATGCCAAGTCCTACTAACTGCATTTCAGCACTGAACGATGCATCACAATAAATGTCGCACTCTGGGCCACTCGGCTCAAAGATCTGTTCCAGCTCGGGGCACCAGCTCCACGGAATGAGCGATCGGGCACAAGCCACAGAAAGACCATTGGGAGATACCTGCTGCAGCAAAGTTACTCCAAAACCCGCTTCTCCCAAAATGCTTCTTGCCTTTTCACTCAACCTCCCATAGTCTTCAAGAATCACACCCACAGGTCTTTTTGCCCATGGCTCAGGTTATGCAAGCAAAGCATTACCACGAGCTCTTTTGCTCTGTACTCAACTGGCACTTCACCACACTCAACACACAGACAACCCGATACTGCACGCAAGCATACATTCACTAAAACCTGTATTTCTTGCAAATGTTTGTTCGACATCACTAAGAACGGAAAGTGATAATCTACTACAGACTGAACAAAAGTTCTGTACGCTGCTAGCAGTGCTCCATGTGTAATGTTGCTCCAACCCCACAGCGTTCGCAACACTGCTGTCCGTGCTCGCAGCTTATCCTTCAACCTTCCTACATTTAACGTCCAATCTAGGGTTGCTTCTAAGACCCTAGATAAGACACCAAGGTACTTTACACTCCTGTTTGGCGTGACAATTTGATCTCCTACATGCAATTGAACTTGACTCAGAGGACTCGAGAGGCTCCTTGCAAACACAACAACCTCAGTCATGGCCGGGGCCAAAAACAGGCCTCTCACACTTAGGAGATGCTGAACCTCCTTCTGTGTATGTTGCGCATTTTCCACTAACAGACTTAGTACATCGCCAACAAACCAAACAGCCACATCATATGCATAACAGACGATATTTGGAGCTCTTCCTACTTCTACCAGCACTTCTTTAATGGATACCGCAAATAATGACGGGCTCAAACAGCTCCCTTGTGGGAGCCCTCTGTCCGGGGTCGCTTCATCGGACCAGTCTCCATTCATTCGCGTCACAAAAACTCGTGATCATAATAACATCACAATCGTGTCTACAAGTTGCCTCTCTACTCCCATGGCTATTAGAGATGCTTTAACCCATGCTCTACACACTGTGTCATAGGCTGCCTTGATGTCTAAAAAGACAGCCAAGACAACCTTGCCCTGTGCCCATGCTTCGCGAATGCTAGAGAGCAAAAACAACATGGCATCCTGGGCACTGCGACTCGGGCGATAACCGAACTGAACAACAGGTAAACACTCGTAATATTCGAAGTGCCAGCTTAATCTTTTAATAACCATTCGTTCATAAATTTTCCTAATGCAAAACAATAGAGCAATCGGTCTGTAATTAACTAATTCCGACCTGGGGCTTCCTGCTTTATGAACAGGAACTAAAATTGTAAACATTCAGGCTGGTGGAACGGAGTTTTCAGAGAAAACTTTCTGAAACAGTGCCAAAAGTCCCCGCTGATTAGTAATCGTCCTACGACGCACATCACTATAGCGAACTCCATCTATACCCGCTGCACTGGAGTCTTTGCATCACATCAAGGATGACTTAAATTTCGAGAATTCCCACGATAGGTTGCCCACTTCCGAGACAGCACCCACACTTGGTGTGGTAGGAGGAACGCCTTCTACAAGGTTATACACACTTGCAAACCATGCGTTGAAGGCATCCGCCATTTTCTCTCCTCTCAGCTCGTCACGGTCAGCTATAGACGCTGTTGCGCTGTATACCCACTGCTGCACTATTTTGCTGTTACTCCGACCTACAGCCTTCCACGCCTGTAGAAGTGAGTTTGAGGTAGCAACTTGCTCACATACACGCTCACTATACAACATATCTTGCCTTAGAATGAAGCGCTACTCCGCAGACACACCATGATAAATTAACCACAACTCTTCTGTCTGCACCCACTTCCATCACCTATAAGCTTTGCACCTATCTTTAACAGCCACAGTACAGCGATGTGTCCACCACTGCGGATGGACAGCTATAGATTCGCTGCGCTACCGCTCTTGCTACACTTCACCAATCCAGGCACTAAAAATGCCACTACCTACAACATGTCTTCGCGATCCCAGCTTTCTAGACCTAATCTCAAACCTTTCCTGATTGCGAGGAGTGAGAGCAACCACGAAGTGATCACTTCCTCGTAAATCATCTGAGACAGCAAACTCATACTTATCCGCAACACTACATGAACACACAAAGAAGTCTAGCACCAACTTTTGAACCCCATTCTGGCGCCATCTAATAAAAGTTGGCGTGCCGTCTTGCATGATAACTAACCCCTGGCTTTCAATGGCACTGCCTAACCTATTGCCACGTGCGTCAGCCCGGACACAGCCCCAGTCGTTGTGGTGGCTGTTAAAATCACCACCCACAATAATAGGCGTTTCAAACTGCCCAAACCACCTTGTCCAGTCTTTTCATTTGCCCTTTGATTAAATAGTTGGTGAGATTAGCCAGGCGGTTGTACGTTGGCGGGGGTGATATCACCACCTTCGAAGGGAAACACTTTTCGGTTGAGGTTTTTACACCACTTGTTGCACCACTTGGTACACCACTTGGTACAGCAATTTTTGTTCTGATATCAATGCTTTAATTGGCTGAAACTTTGTGGGTTCTTTCACCCGTGTGGGTTTTGGCTCAGACTTAGATATTTAAAACTAATGTAGGTCTATTCAGGTGGCAACTCAAATGTGTTCTGAATTAATCTAGATTCGCTTTTAATATTAAAAATATGGGTATTCAAAGCAACGATTTTCTGCAAATGTCGAACTCCATCGTACAACATTTGGTAAATTTAAACTTTATGTAAGCCAACTAATCCTGTGACCACGTTAGTTAGGGTTAGCCAGAAGGTGGAATTTCGATCCCACAGCATGAAGAAAATTACGTTGAATGGGCAGTGAAATCAAAGCTGCACCTTCTTCTTTGCTTTCAATAACGTTTTTTTTTATTTTAGAGGCTGTCTACACGGATTATCCTTTCACTACTTCTCACTGCGGGGAGAATAAATGAGGAATGTACGACTTTGTCAGTTCACGCTTCCTTTATTCAACGTCAGGGGATTGCGCTTCTTTTTCTAGTCCAGCTTTCGCTCGGTCAATTATTCCACGTTTGACCCTAATCGATAAATTTCTCCGTTTCAGCATACAAGTCTACTCACGCAATTCTAAGATGCATCATCTCTCGAAGTAGAGTCAACCACAACTTTCGTGAGTTCAATGACGGAAAAACAACGTCATGTCACATGCCTCACTGGGTAAATCTTGCGTCTTGATAGTTGTTAATGCCATCGCGCATTTCAACTCCCTGAGCAGACTGAATACGAGAATAAATAATAGGCCCAACGGCCGTAAGGCACATAGGGTAAGAAAGGCCTATTCCAACACTGCGGTTGTCATTTACAGAGAGCATTAAAAAGCGACTTTTAGGTAAAAAGTTTTGCAGGGGAAAAAACGGCGTAATAAAGCAGGAAGAGAGGGCCAGAGCAAGAGAAAGAACTTCTACAATGTCTGGGAAACGGTAAACAAAATACAAGACAATATTTTTACCAACAATAAGAAGTACATCGAAATTGTTTTCCCGAGCAAGTAGTCACAATACAGCTGGAACGTGAAATACATCGAATTGCCATTGATAGAATCAGACCATTGTTACAGCGATAACAAGTAACATTGGGTGGGTGACCGCCTGGGAATCTGGCTGTTGCGACATAGGGCCTTAGGGCTTCGGGCAGATGACCAGGAGTGGTTAACGCTCGTTAAACCCTTTGAAGTAACATTGGACCAGGAGTGGAGTGGAGTGGAGTAAACCAGGAGTGGTTAACGCTCGTTACACCCTTTGAAGTAACATTTTCGTCTTCAATTAACAACAAATTAACCAGGACTAACAAAATTCTAGCCTCACTTAGGCTACCAACGTCTTACAATAACATTCAGAACTGACAGGTCAAAGAAAGGAAAGGAATGTTGAGGGGAGAGGAATAAATCATCTGTCATAAACTCAATTAACGTCATACTAAAGCATACAAAATATGCTAAAATGAAATGGATATCTGATATTTTTGGTTGATCCGTAGTTTATGGGTTGTGATGAGGCTCCACAATACGACTGGTGTCTGATTATATGGAATGAGTTAAGAGTTGTCTGATCTCCCTTGATGGGAAACAACTTGTCAGAAATGTCTAAATACTCAAGTCTGAACTCTAAATATGAAGTAGCATGAAAAGGCCTAATTTAAAACTGCATTTGACAAATTTAGGTTGATTTAATGTTATTTTCTTGTTGCTTTGTCCTTTTTTTTAGTTGTTAACTACCCCTAAATGCTCCTTTATACCCATCCTAGCTAGGCCTAAACTGCAGTTTAATTTGGGTGTTAAACTTTATGTAACAGTTTCTGAGTGTTCTGATTCTGGCACATGGAATTTAACTCTACTTTTATTTTATTAATAAACAAAAACGGAACGTTAAATGTTTAGAGTAAGGATCTAAAA
>JAHWFP010030620.1:0-31241 GCA_023313725.1 Lithobius niger
TACACCAATTCTGGTGCTTTTGTTCGTTGAACAGTTAAGTTTCTTGTCCAAGACGTAGTTCCTTGTGCCAACAGCTTGTAAGTAAATTGGTTAAACTTTGTAAACTTTTGTCTTCTTCAAATTCCAATGTCTGCTTGCTACCGTATTCAGCTGATTCTGAAGGTTTGCAAACTAGACATATCAACAGCCACCATTACTGCATCCCCCCCCCCTCCCCAGTTACAATCAACCCATAAATTTTAGGAACATGAACTCGTTCCTGCTGATGTACATATAGTGAATAAGTGTAACCTCAGTACTGCTTTCAAGACCAGAAAATACTAAGGAGGATCATTCTACGTTGAACTAAATGAATCTCACTCAAAATGTCAAGAAATCATCAAAGTGAAGAAGCGAACAGCATTCCTCGAGAACAACATTCCTTAAAACTGAAGTCTCTTTCTGAAGTCTTAACTATTTCTAATAAGTACGGTAATTAATGTGCTACATGTTCTACACTGTAACAAGAGTTTATTTAGTCCTTCTCAGTGGCACACTCCGATTGTAGCAAGCATTAGAGTACGTAAGTCGTGAGGGGGAGCTCTTGACGCAAATTAGTCAACCAAAATGAGTATGCAAATGATATGTTTCACCAAACCCACAACAAATATCCTTTCAGCATTGATTGGGTTACGTATTTCTTTGCACTGCATGCTAACCCAGAAACGTAATGTTTGTTGTTGTATTCAAGTGTATCAGTCTAAGCCCGATTCTTTGGCCAAACAACAAAATGTATAGTTACGAAATAGTCATATTCATAATACCACGTGCTGGACAAGTTCAACAAAATTTGAGACAAGAGGAGCCACAAGTGTAAACATGCTAGTTTGCGGCTAATTTCACTTAGAGGGAGCCACAGGTTCTACTTTTGATTTTCTAATTATTTTGGGTCCTAAAGAAGACAAATATTTGGATAATTTCTTGATATCACAGTATACTGCTTAGAATATACCCACCAGCAAATTAAACACAAAAGTGGCTAAAGACGAGTCAATTCTGTAATCCCTAGTGTCGGGGAAAAAAAATAGTCCCGTTCCTATCCAGCACTTGATAATAATACACAACAGCAAATACGAATCGAACAAAATGAGGAGACAAGTTTCTACACAAGTCCTCTATGTCATCTTACCGTAAATCGACTATTAAACATCCAAGGGCTATCAAAATTAATTTGATAAAAAAGAGTGGGTGGGAGTAACAAAGTTATAATTCCTTTTTGAATATTACTTCTGTCAACTATGGGTGTTTTCATATATTAATACAATGCTTTTGTTCTCATTCAGTTTTACTTTGCTTTATGTATGAAGCTTTTAGTTAACTTTGCTGCAGAAAAATCACGATTTAAGGGATAAAACATTTCCTTAAACGTACAACGGTGTTAGTGAATTTCCAGCGGAAAAATTAGGATTTAAAAGGGAGGGGGTAACGAGGTTATTTTGCGATTTCTGACCTTAAAGCATGTTAGGCGAGGGATGGACTGTAGCTTTGCTGGCCTGTTATTAGGCGATTTACGGTAATCGAACACTATAAAACTGTCACATGAGGTAAATTGTTCAGAAATATGAATACCCTAATGGTGAATTCCCATTTTCACGAGTTGTACCGGTGTAACTAGCAGAAGAGCAGCTCGAATTATTTCATGTGGAATAGTTTTTACTTGTTGTATGTCAATATTCAAAACAGGCCAGAAGCCCAAAAGTCTAATCGTTCATGCTTTGTTTACCAATTATTTTCAATCTGCAAAACCATGAGGTGTACTACAAGTACTTCACGACATGAACCATATGCGTGTGGTATAATTATTTTTACTTTGTTGGACAAACTTCCAATTCCATCAGAGTCGTCCGAAATAATGAGCAAACAGAATTTCTATGAACAAATGTTTAGGCTGGACTTTTTGTGACGTGTAATACCCATAGCTTACTCCAGACTATTTGCACAGTGCTTAAAACTTTCAGCAGATGTAACTGAACCTGTATATGTAATTGTCAGATTACCGTAAATACGTTTTAAAAACGTTATGGGCATGTACAACGAAACTTATCTAATTACACAAACCCAACTACTTTGCTTGATGGTACACTAAGTTTTACGTACTTTTGATTTTTCTTGAGCCAAAATACTGCAAACATGATCATGTGTAACCGGAAAAAAACACAAGCTGAAACACATTTTTTTTTTTATGGGGAAAGGTACTTGCCCAGGAACAGGTGCTTTTATTATTTTACTTAATAGTTAAACCCCTGTGCGTATTTGAAGCCTGGTGCGTATTCAATGCACTGTACTGGAGGAAATACGGTATGCCATTATTATAACTCTTACGAAAAATTGCTTTGTTTGAGCTGGACTTCTGATAGGAAGAAGGAGATCTTTACGAGGAAAGGTTTTACTAACCCAAACAATATTTAAAAAATTTATTTCGCAATGTCACAAAAAAATTTCTGGTTCTCCAGTTGGGTCACCAGTCTTGTTATTACATTATTTATTTTCTTCAAAATGACTTTATCCATTTTTTAATGAACAAGTAAAATTCAAAACTAAAACATTAAAAAACTGCAAACGATTGCTTGCTGTATGTGTCCAATTTCTGAGCCTTTTGCGAAAGCTTCATGCACCAACTTATCTCTTTGTTACAAAGTCGTGGCATTTGCTAAATGGCTTCATAACAAGAACGTTTCAAGATTTACATCATTTGACAATACTCGAAATTTTGGCAAATGATAGGATAAAATAATATGACAGCAAGAAACTACCCACGCGAATCTGAACAGTGTATGATCGCAAATTGGGGGCTAATTTTCAAGCTTAGGCACATTTTTTCTTAAGAACAATTTAGTCTCTACTTTCCATTTTGAAAGACTACAATGTTTAATGAAAGTATCAGAAAAAAATTGTATCTCTTAATAGAGACTGTCACAATGAAACACAGAAACTTCCCACCCACAACAAGAAAGATGCAATTATCCCTTCGTATTTTGGCGGTTTTTCAGCCGGATTCGTCGGGAGGTAAGCGGGATGATGAAGGATGAAAGGTGATTAGCGGAGACTAGAGCGGCTCGCGAGAAGAGCTATCTGGAGTGTGGAAGTAAGCGTAATATGGAGAATTTCCACTCTATTGGAAGTAAATTTAATGCTGGGAAGATGGTGTAGCTAGATTCCTATGGTCTCTGCCTCCATTAATCACTCCTCAGCCATCATCATCGTGTTTAAAACTTAACTTTGAATGAACCGGGCCGGAAGGCCGCTAACTAGTGAGGGATGACAGACTTATCGTATTAGTACGACTGCCAATTCTGAGTTTTGTTAAGATTTTGGTGGAAATTTCCCGATACAAAAATGTTGCAGTTTTACTTGTAATGCATATCTCCCTGTAGCCCAGTACAAATCTTGTAATTTAAGCAAAAATTGTATTGCTTCACCCATCTAGTATGTCATTCCGATAATCCTGGTCTGTCCTTACATGTGAAATTGTTGGGTATGACCCAAATTTGCTTTCATCAAAAGTATAGGACATCGCTGACAATACAGACTTCAAATAATGTAAAGAAACTCCAATTTTAAGAAATTGTCTATCATGTATATTTGTATGCACTACCAAAACCAGACAAGATTTATTATTTTTGTAGTAAATATTACTAACTATAATAAATAGTATTTGAAAGTATGTAAAAAAAAAATAATACATGAACTAGTAATAATATTCATGCCTGACTTCTTTAATGGAAATATTTACAGTTTATATTCCATAATTTACATTGACCTGCTACAAGCAGGTTCATCGATCCACAGTACTAAAAGAACGTTTAACAAAAGAAGTTATCAGTGGGAACAATAGACTGTTTCCCATTTATTAATGTACAGTTGTTATATTTGTATTGTAGTGTTCAATAAAAAAAAAAGTACTTAGTTCAATTCAAGTCCAATATTACTAAACAAAGAGAAAAACCACAGCAGTGATTAATATATTTTAAAAAAGAAGAAAGACCATCTCACTACAAATTATACAAAATAAAACAAAACTGTATCACACAATACGGTAACCAGACTCCCATTTCAACAAAGAATGAGGTTTGTTCTTAATACACCAAAATCCTACACACAGTTTCGGATTCCAATATTAATCAATAATCGAAGTATTAGCAACGTGATGCTTATCAATATCTCCAATAAACTGCCAACCAACCCTATTCTGTGCAACGGCTTATTTATGAATGGTGGTGAGTAAGTATCGAAAAGGTGACAGACCTAGTAGTAATGAGAGATGATGGTAAGGTGGCTAGGGGCAGTTTTTCGCATATAGCGTCACCCGCCATAAGGACTGAGACTTCAATTGCACACTGCCTATTACTTTCTTATTCATCAGCGACTACTACACAATTACTTTATACAGCATCACTTATAACGACACAAAAGCACTTCTTAAAAGCTCAGCAGATAATGAAATTTTCAAACCCGATTACATAGCACTTAAAACGATTTGGGATTAGGCTTCTATTCACTGTTCTGTTTTTTTTAACTAATTTTCTGAGCAAGGAAAAAACTTCAGCGTAACGTATACTTGTTATTTGCACATGTACCTCACTAGTTGGCGCTTAATTAGCAGTGTAAGTTAATTTTTTTATAGTAAGCTATAGCACAAATGATGAAACTAACAAATTTCACGACATAACATCCAAATTTGCACTTTTGTCTGAATAGATCCACGCAGCAATGTAACATGGTTTACATTTTCATTAAGGCTGTCTATCGGCTATTTTATGTTAATATTTCGAAAGCAGAAGGTAAATATTGAAGGCAAAACTATTACTTGGCTTTACCATCTGCATTTCAGATTGGAGCAAAACTTAATGCATAATTTTCCATCTTCTGGCTTCGTCAACATGGGGATCTAACTATTCTTTTCCAGGATTTATTTTTCGTTTTAGCTACATACCTTGCGAATGAAGCAAGTAAGAACATGAGCTTTTTCCCAAAAATCTGCATTTTGGAATGCAGTGTTCAAATGAGGAAGATGTAGGAAGCAGTTTTCAAGATTATAGCTGTCGAAAATTTTGCAAGGATCACTGGTAATAGCATTAGGGATGCAGCGATGTGCTCAAATGCACATTCCGATGTCAGATTCCGATAACTTGTGGTCTGATGTTTTAAGAAAGTAAAATGAAACTAAGTTACGTTTTTCATTGAGTCAAAAATAATTAATTACAAGGATTTCAGAAATAAAATCAAAATTTTCTGTAGGCCTAAAATTTAACTCCCAGAAATTAGTTTTAAGCACATCTATCACAAAATGATTTATAAATTTGTGGATTTCCGATGTTTTAACATAGGCTGCCTAAAACCGATTGCCGATGTTCCGATAACCGATGTAGCCCACAAAAGGCCTATTTCCGACGTCCGATGACAAAACTGGTGCATCTAAATAGTATTCTTTTCCCCACAACCTGTTCTAAGATGTTACAACGATAAATCAACTCACGCTCGAAGCGACTCTTTGATCTAGTCAGATTTCTTCCATCGCCGTGATTTCCACTTCGAAGTATTCCTTGCAAGTTTACACAGACGCAGCCTAAAATCGCATGTTCTACTCTCTCGGCAGACTGAATGGCGATCGCCAGTCGTGTTTCTACGTCTACACACTATCTCAAAGAATCACAGATTCCCTAATTACCCTCCAAGCATCCAGAACACCATCATACTGTCGTGCTCAAAATGAAAAGTGATGGGGATGGGGAAAAACAATGATGGAGACCCCAACTAAGCACGTTTTCCTTCATTATTGGAACAAACGATCTTAAGACCGACTGGTCGCTTAACGATTCTACCAGTATCGTTATCCTTATTAAAAAATTTTGGAATGAGCGTAATTATTACAGAACCTTGTGTTAACGATTTTGTGGACTCTCAAAGTAATGCCAGTAAATTTTATATTTCTAAGTCCCGTTTGATCTTGGATTACAGTTTGTTTTTGTAGTTCATTATTTACAGATTTCATAAGAGCAAATAATTGGGTTGCTATTTAAAAACCCAACCTTTTCAAGTTTTTACTATTTACAAAGCCAGAAATTCAACTAACTGCAAAACTGAAGGAAAATCGGCACTGTCGCCACAGCAGTCACCAGGAAAAAGTGTTTCAAGTAATTGCATAATTTTTCACATTATCGGTGATAGCTCCATTTTTTTTTAGTTTGCATTAAATACTTACAACAAAAGTTAAAAGAACCGAACGTTTAACTTCACTGAATTTGCAGGTCAAGGGTTTTTTTTTTTTTTCGCAGAAAAATAAATTATTGTTTGCTGTTCTTGGTCTACTTATAAAAAATAACGTAAACCTAGAAAAAAATATGAAATTTACACGATTTTTGTACGCCACCTTTTAATTTGTACGTGGCTCATTAAGTAATTAAGGAAGGATTCAGCTATTTCAACGATTACGGAACACAGTAGAAAAGTACGGCAATGTGTGTTAAACTCTTACGTTTGATTTAGTGTTGCGGAATATGCAAAAATTCAATGTAGAAGCATTGATTTATCGCTACGCACAAACAGCCATGATTTTTTTTGCAGAAAACAAGGTTCCCAGCAATCTCATTTCTAGGAGGGAAAAGCAGGCCGGATGACCTAACACGAGAAAAAAAGAAAATTTCTGGATAACAGATACAACATATACTGGCAGTAGTAAGCTTTTGATGCAGAATCAAGATTCGACAAACAACTAAGTGAAAGAATCTTGCATTCTCCAAATTTGCAGCCATCAGTTCCAATACGCCTTACACAGCAAAAGTAAACTACGAAGTGCCTTATCACAGTTTTATAGGCTTTGCATTATTTGAACCAAAACACACTCACATTGTAATTAATTGCCATCTAGTAGTGCACACATGCAAATCAGTCTAAGACCGAAGTACGAGAAAAGACAGTATTCAGGCAGCACAAATTACCAATGACGAAATAACCATCGGCTCCATCACTGAGAGATGGTCATCGCAAGAAACAGGTATGAATTGAAACCAAATGTTGCATTCATCAAGGCCTTCTGACAAACAGTATTTTATGCACCTTATTTTTTGGACGTGGAGACATAGAAACACATTTATTTACTTTAAATTGTGGTAATGTAACTAGGTTGTTTTTGTCTGGATTCTCAGTACATAAAACTAATTTGTTTCACAACATTTGGGACAGTATAAAGATTATTTCACAAAATGTTTGGTGACCAACCTAGTCTGCATTGAATCAATTTCTGTTATATTTTGTATTTATTTACTTAACTTTTTTTTTAACGTTAAAAATAAATGAAATTCCTTTTTTTAACCACGTCACACTTTAATTTTGTTTATTCTATGCATTATCACCGCTTTTCTTTATACAATTCTTCAGGGTGTAATGATCGCATTTTTTCCCATCGAACCGATCATTAAAAAAATAACCAGTATACCAAACCGATTGCCGACGACATTTTTACTGAACCGATCGCCGATTGCCGGTCTTGTACAAAACTCATAAAAGCACATTAAACTCTAAAAGTAGTTTCACTGTTTTTCGATACGAATATATTCTTCAGTACTTTTTTGTAGGTGCCCATTTGAAGAAAATATTCACAAGCAAGTTTACGTACTGCACCACTTAATAGTTTTCTATATTAGTTAAATTAAAAAGGGTTAACCCCTCCCTTCTTTTAACAAAATATTTCAAGAGCTATTATTTGAATATACAGTACATTTTGTTATCCTATATAACAAAATATGTTTGGCTTTTTGTATCAAGGTTTCTTCTTTAATGTAAGTTTTGTTATTTAAACCTCTTTTTACGTTTTACGTTTTAACTACATTACCAATACAATTTTCACGTCTTGGATGTATTCAAATGTAGTCTTAAAAAAGTTCGCTGCCAGAATGGATTGATTTGGTGCACTTAGGCACAAATCAAACGTATGATCAATTATGCATGACGGTGCCCGTCTCTGATCTCAAATGCTATTTAAAGGAGGAACGTTAGTGCTGGCCTCCATTAACAGGAATTTTAGCATTATGAATGCTGAATCTGGACTCTGATTTTAAAGGTGCCATTGACGCTTTTACTATCATAACTGCTAGCCCTGGTAGAAAATTGGCAATCGGTGACTTTTTGTCCACCGAACCGATTTTAGCCGATCAGCTGTAAATAGCCGGAAATCGGTTCAGTACACCCTTATTAATTCTAATACAGCGAATGAGAATGAACCCAAGCCGTGTCAAACCCGGTCGTTTGTGTAGATCGCAAAGTTTTCATTATTCTCCAGAAAAAAATTCCTACAAATGCAATATTCACTGTGTACATACAAGGAAAGTTTCATAGAAAAAAAAACAAATATGATTAAGGGTTTTTCAATTGAAATGGCGAGCTGCTATAAACAACTAAAACCGTTAATGCAAAATATCATCGACATTGGCGAAAGCACACGACCCTAAACCCACTTTCGACATAAGTCGTATGAGCTCCTTCGTATGACCAAGAGCAATTTCCAGAGGCGGTCTCCTGGGTAGGTTATAAGACTCTGAAAGAAGACAAGCTGAAAATTAGAGGTACAAATTTCGTAAGGCAATCCACAACAGATGTTTAATTTTCTAAAAGTACGCATTTTTTGTTTTGATCTATTAAAAAGACAGGAAAGCAGAGGAGGAAAATTTCTCCTTTCTTTATATAGAACTATGTAATCTAAAAATTATAATGGGTCATATTACAACTGTGCACCGGTTTGTCTCAAGCTCACTAAAAATGGTAACTACTACATCGTTTTACAGTGTTCACAGTAGAGGCAAATTTGAGTCTTACCCAGCCTCAGCCAAGAAGCCAAGTTGGTAACAGGGCATCCAATCGTTAGATCTGGAAAGGTTTTTAGTCCTGACAATTCCAGGATTGCAATTGTAATCAACCTTCACGAAAGTTGGGCGCAACTCGCCAAATGATGACGGAAATTCTACATTTGGCGACTTTGCCTACAACCAAAGTAGTGACCTTGATGTTGAAATTGTCGTGGTAAAGACACAGCAAGTTGAGTGGTCGAATCCAACCTTTTTATTATTCGGATAGTGAGCCGAATATTAAGATACGAGGCTGGACGTTCCTTAGAGGCACACAACACTGGATCAACAGTGACTCTAGAGCCATTAAATGCGGGTCGCTTATTGAATTAGGTCATAAACTGAAGACGGGTATAATTGTCATACCTCGGAAGACACACCATCTAGAAACTAACACTTTGTGGCATTTAGTTCAGAATTATAAATCATCAATGCAACAGATTAATCTAATGTTTCTTTTCCACACAGTTAATTAATAAACAAACACTTACGAGCAGGAATTTTGAGAAGCTGCTGATTTTATTTACAAAAGCATTCAAAACGAAATTCGAACGCATTTGAAAATGAAAGCAGCCGCTTTCGAAAATTCATGTATACAAGTGTTTATTTCTTAAATAACCATGTGGAGAAAAAACATGATATAACACTATTCCGTGGGAAGATGTATGTCAATTTGAATGTAGCATGTACATCCTAAAGCAATGCAACGGCACAAATCACTGAAGCTGTATGTCGACATGGAGAGTGCCACATCTAATACCTTTTAACATTTGCTGACAAGATGGCGAGTGTCGTCCAATACACTATTCTGAAGGTTGAGTGTAAAAGTCACAATCCTGATATTTTGAGGGACGAACGTGGGCCAAATTCATTTGAAACTGCTTCAATACAATTAGTAGTAAAATGACGATCACCATTCACACCCACATTACAAAAAATCAGATATAACACAACAATATCACACGGAGATGCTTGCAAATGTCTACATCTTGCTAATTTTCAACAGCATATAAATATAAAATAATATCTCTGAGCTACGAGATATTATTTTTTATCGCTGAACTTTGAATTTGCGTGTTTGTGGTCCATTTTTTCAAATTATATGCAGACTATGAGGATAGGGGGATGAATGTTCAGTAGAGGGATATCACACTAGATTGACGGTGACTTGAGAGCAGTTAACCACATCACCTCCAGAGACGTACGTGTGTACGTCTTGGTAGTTAGAAAAAGAATGCAAATATGTTATACTAAACATATATCCTTGGAGTTGAAGCGGTTAAATGTGAGTGCCAGCAGTTTGGTGGTTTTGTTTCAATTGATAGGTGTCTGGCCTCTTTGTGATGGAATGCAATGCTGTTTGTTGGAACTTCATTTTTGGTATCTGAAACATGTTGATTCACTCTTGACATTCACACCATATTTAATTTCACCTATGTGACCAAACACCCAATCAATTGGAACAAAACCACTAAACTGCTGATCTCTAATTCAATAATCAGACTCGCATTTTAGAGCTCTCGACTCAATATAGAGCGAGCACTTTCAATGAGTGTGGTGATCCTCTACATGCAGCCACCATCGTATCCTACCATTCAGCGTATTATCCACCCAAGTCTCACTGAGCTACTCGAATGAATGTGGACAGCGAGGAGGCCTGATAAATATCAGAGGCACGAACACCAAATTTAAATTTCCAGCAGCGAAAATGTGATGTAGTGTTTACGAAACTTTCTAACAAAAGTGTAATTGCCTTATGAAGCTAAGACGTGGTGGACTCCGGCAACTAATTTGGTCATAGAAAATTCGCAATACCAGTGGTAGTATTGAGTTCTATACTAAAATGGAGATTCTACCAGAGAACTTGTTCTCGCAGGAGAGGCCAAGTTCTCCGAGTAGAATCTGACGATGCCGTGTTAACTGGATTGGGACCCATACAGATCAATTGACGTGGCACAGTTCACCAGCCCTGTTACCTGTAGATTTTATTTACGCTAGCCTTCCTCCTAAGACTAAATAGAACAACAAACCTCCAGACAATTTTGCACCTTGTCGCACCCTACCATACTATCCCAGAGTCCCTTACTCTGCATCCACTGCAGGAGAAGCCCTGCCAGGCTCGAGTCGGTCTCCTTCTGTTAATGCACCTGGAACACAGAGGGCGTTGCCAATTTGCCGTCGCACCCCAACCACCAGCAGCCGCTGCCACTGCTAACCGGAACTGCTGTTATGTCACACAACCATCGGGCCACCGACTGTGCTTCCACCAGGCAGTGCGGCTTGATGTATGATAACAGTTGGCGACCCGGGGGAGCCCCCGTGTCCAGGGCCCACTGGTCTCGCAAAGACTCAGTCCGGCAAAAGTAGGCCCATTAAGCATCACAGTGCATCAAACCTACTGTCTTCATTTTTGCGAAGTCACAGAAAAACGTACGGACGCCCCACCCTAGCCGTCTTGTGCTTCCTGATCACAAAGACCGCTTCGTCGTTTGCAATGTCACACCATTCCAGGTCCAAGCTTCTCAACTCTAACCCTGCTATTCACCGCGATAGCCAGCAGCATCGTCAACTTGAGCGTCAAACACTTCAACGACAAACTCCTCAGCGGGTGCAAGCCCTTCAAAAAAGCAGCCACCCGGGCTAATTCCAATATCATCTCATACTGGGGCACAGGAGGTCTTAAATCGAACACCCCTTTCAGAAAATGCTCTACCATACGTACACTCGACAATCGTAACTACCTTTCACTGCGGTGAAACCTCGCCATAGCCGCAACATATCCCACTAACGTATTGTACTTGGGACTTTGACCAAATAGTTCCGGGAGGAAGGTCACACACACCATCTTGTTAGCTTTGCACCATAACAAGTCTGTGCTAGTCCTAACTGAAAACCGGTATACCCTTGCAACCCTGGGCACGAATACACATCTGACTAAAGAGACTTACTCTTGCCATTGGCCCACTGGCCAAAACCAACGTCTGCCCCTGGGAGGACCCCAGACACCCTGGCTCCCACAACAAAATTGGTGCCTGAACTGAACAAAAACCTTCGGTCCCCCGCTGCCCTGGCAACAAGGCCCCCCCCCCTCAACCTTCAGCATAACCAACCTTACCAGTAAAAACCACGCCCCCTCGGCCAGTCCCACCAGCTGTAGCTCTTGGCGGGGGAGGGGGGGGGGGGGGGGGCAACCTGCCGCATCACAGGCATCGCACGCTTCACTGCAGAAGCTTCTTGTTGCGCCTGCCTAAGCAAATCCTGCAGCTCACTCACAGTAGGTCTGCGCGCACCCAATTCTATCCGCAACTCATCAGCGTACATGTTCACCAACCTCCCTCTTCACCGTAAGCAGCGCTTTTAGCTGCAGAGTTGTAGAATCTACTAAGACCTGCGATTGTTAATCCTTCTAGGTACTGGTTAAATCCACGGGGTCCATAGCATACAGCTGTAGCGCTCTCAGTATTGGCACTAAAACTGCAAAGAAAATCGCCTGCAACTTCACCAACGAAGTGTCAACAAACTCGTAAGCCCACTCATTAACACAAGCGTACGCGGCGGTACAAATTTCCCCCAGTCTTGATGCCTCCAACACATACCTATCCGCAATGGATTCACATTCACCAACCGATAACAGGACATCTTTATGGTCCAACAACCATTTTAGCACATCGCCATCCAACATCCACACCGGAGCCTCTCTTGCCACCGCACCGGGTAACCGCCCACCACCACCTAGCGGCTCGTTGGGCACTTCTACCTCCAACCTCGGGGCCTCTCCGGATCAACGCGGCAACCGTTCGCCATCATCAAAAACGCCAATCGTTCTCCAACCACTCCACGGGCCCACCCACCCGGCTTCAAAATTGTCCTCACCACCTAAAACTCGTCCTTTCCGTAACCACGTGCCAACTCATTATCGAATCGCAACCAACGCCACTGTCTGCCTTCACTAGCCAAACCACTATCATCGTTCTCAATCACGTCTTGCCCCAAACCGAGAGAATAATCATTTTCCATATTTGATCTTACAACATCACGCAATGCACACTGCATTTCTCCACTTAACATGCGCTGCAACGCCGGAATTGAATACGCCAAGCTGCCCCACAGGTAGGGATCGACCGATACAGAAAAATACCGATCCGATCCGATACCGATTTTCCCCTCACACGCCGATCCGATACAGATCCGATACACCGATACAGATATACCGATTTAAAAAAAAAAGTCAATGGGTCAGAAAGTCAAACGCAAACTTCATCATTATGAAACTGGTGTGCAAGAAAATTAAATTTCTAATTTTTTTTTCTCTGTAGTGGCAGATCCGTAAATGTACCTTCGACTGTAAAAAAAAAAAACCCAGAGTACACTGCAGATAGGCCTAATCCCAAGCAGCCCTGCCCTGATTCTGGCAATGCACACACGTTGAATTCACTAAGCTGCTGTGCAGATGACGTCATGGGATACAAGCGATGCTATGCAGGAAAGGTTTCTCACAAGCTAGGTGGAGTAGCCAGCGTGCATGGAAGTTGGTCGTATCGGCTAAAATATCGGTAAATAAACACCGATACAGATCCGATACCGATACACAAAAAATACCGATAATATCTGTAAATACCGATACCGATTTTTATATCGGTCTATCCCTACCCACAGGATCACGGGCCCAGACAGTAAAGAAGCGACGATAGGCCTAACACCACCTTGAATGTTTACATCGTCATTACTTACAACCGGGAGTTCTCCATCCTGTATTTGCACTGTATACTAGCCTTCTTGTTGATAATTCACCCGGATGTAGAATATTTAGTCTTGTGTTTAGGCATAATCACTATACTCACAGGAAAACTGCAGTAAGTCATTGTAAATCTGAACAAACACAACCACTCATGCCGAGGGCAAAAGAAAAGGTGGAGGATAGGCACGTGGAGGCGAGGTGGAAGGGAACCGAAGTGACGCAGTTTGACGCAGAGTTTGAATAAATTAGATTAATAATTTATATAAATGGGATTGAAAAGAGTGCCGTAAGCAAGGGGACATCCCAATCTAGATAACATAGCTAGGCGGAGATGGACACAGAAGCAGAATATTTTCAGCCGGTCTGCGACAAGCTTTTTGCAGACTAAAAACGGTCTGCGGGTTGCAGGAAGGGTGTGCAGATGGAATTCTACATTGTGCAAAATTTTGAGTTGGGTCCATTTGGGTTCATGAACAAGTTTTTTGTGAGAACTTTTTTTCTATACCTTTGTAGGTTGTTTTTGCTAAACAACTTGAGAACGACCAAACATACTGTCTTAACAATAGCACCATTCAAAAGCTCTCGAAAAAACGGTTAAAATGGTGTGTTTGAACGTCAAAATCAGTCAATTTTTGGCAAAATTATTGCAAAAAGAAGACCAAGAAAGAAAAAAGTGCAGGATAAATCGTACTGCAACACTGCCAGCCATACTGTGACGTAGCATCGCGCGTATTCTGCTACAGGGGAGAAGGAGAATATTTCTAAGAAAGAGAATATAGTATTTTTTGTGGAGTGACCCTTCTAATTATCAGATTATAATTACTCACCTAAAATTGCACTGTTTAGTGCAGCACAAACAGGTTCCCGTTGTACTGGGTCTAACTGATGACCTAACGGGCTATTCCAAGGATCTGCGTAAGCCAGCAAACTGAAGGCATCCTATTGTTAAAGAGAACATGGATGAGAAAAGAGTTCAACATAATATTTATTAAAATGGATTCTTATACAGAAGCCAAGCTTAATTATCCGTTAAGGCAATGCTGCATCTGATAATGTCACTGTGCCAGGGAAGTTGATTATTACAAACAATCTAGGAATTTAGGAAGTACTTCCTGTGAACACAGGGAGTCGCAGTTGTTGGTTCAAAAACAATGGTACACTATTGATACCATGACTGGAAGAACATTGCAAGTAGCAAAACAATATTTTTTTCAAAAAGAAAACGAAATATTGAACACTAAGTCAGTTTATATTTGTTTGGAGTCAACTGAATTATGCAACTATCACACATAAACGTTATGTAAGGTTAATACGAGAAAAAAAAATTTGCCATTAAAAAATACATGAAAATGCGTTTTTTCACAGTCTAAAAATACAGATTTGTTAGTTACAATGTTCTTTCCATCAAGAGCATTAATTTTTCCCCATTGAAAGCAATGCTTTGGCAAAACAAAATCATTTCATTTAGCCGAAATTAGCAACTTTGAAAAAGGCTCTTTAACTGAGCCCTAACCAAAGAGTTAAAAGGACATACATTCTCACTAATTTCGAGCATCCTGCTGGAAATAGCTTTTGCGACATTACAAAGGTTAAGAGTGAATGTAGCAATCCCATTTCTCACGAGGGGAAAATCGGGAAAATTAATGCCTTAGCAACATTACACACGTCTGAACGAATGTTGCAAAATTGACTCAGTTGAGCCATACAAGAATGGCAACCGGGAGGAATGCACCTTTAAGTCACATAGAAAATAAAATGGTTTGTGCAAGTTCACGCATTTTAGTGGTATGAAACTTCACAGCTAGCCAACCTCTAATAAAACGGTCCATGCAATTTCAAAGCCCTATGGACAGGAAATCAACTACTAGTCGAAACAAAATGTTCTAAGCAACTTTAGCCCCCACCAGTGGCAGTTGCAGAAAAGAGAATAAAATGTACTGCATAACTAAGTGTCTTTAAATATAAAATACGTTTTTACATATCCTAAAATATCTTTAGTTGGTGCCATGCTTTCCCTGGAACTGCTGGGTCATTTGTCGAAAAAAGAGGTTCCTCTTTGTCGAGTCATGAGAAAAATAGCCAATACAGAGAACAAAGCATTCTACGCAATTTTAATTTCCTCTAATGTCAGAAAATAAACCAAGCGCTGAATTAAAATAATTTGTGCAACTTTACAGCCTTTTAGCTGCATCAGTTGACTGGAGCTCTTAGTATAAGCTCTCAAATATAACCACTACATAAGAACAGTAAACTTTTTCTATTAGAGTTGATTAAAAAGGTCAGGAATCAAGATACTGTACACCTGTTTTTTGCACTTTTTCCTTTTTAAACTGAAGTAAGTTTCTTTGTGTACGATAAACAAATAAATAAGAATGCAAACTATCAATATTGCCTTCTGGACTTAAATGTCAGACTGCCTGACAGGGAATTCCCTCGACCTATGAGACCAAAGGCTGAAGCTCTACTACTAAGCCATACTGACTAGGCTGTGTCAGTATGACGCTGCAGTACATCTTCGGCCTCACAAGTTGAGGGTTCAATTCCCGCTCAAGCAGTCTGACATTTAAGTCCAAAATTCAACCGAAATAACTTGCGACTGTATTTATTTATTTAGCACTAATCCAGCCGATTTGGCTCTCTATCCCACATATTAAGTAAACAATAACTTACATAAAACTTAAAACTGACAGTAGTTTACTTGACGT
Source organism: Lithobius niger (assembly GCA_023313725.1). Taxonomy (NCBI): domain Eukaryota; kingdom Metazoa; phylum Arthropoda; class Chilopoda; order Lithobiomorpha; family Lithobiidae; genus Lithobius; species Lithobius niger. The sequence continues at coordinate 16,323 of JAHWFP010030620.1, forward strand.
GACACCAACCTGTAACATTTTTTTGTTGGATTCATTTTTTCCTTGATCCTTTTTAAGCTGAATGCTGGTGCTCTGGAGTTCACGTCCAAACTGTAGCATGCGCTCTACAGCAGCCTGGTTTCCTCCACACAGCGTTCGCTTGCCTGTGGGAGGATCTACTTCTGCAACAATTAAATCATGATAACACACTAAAATTAACGTTCTTTTTTAATTACATGGAAACAAAACTTTAAATAAAGTATAAATCACAAGACGGGTCAGTTGTCATTTTTCTTTCTTTCTCAAATTTTACTAGCTTTAGGCTTCCAACAGAAATGCATCCCAATTGTGAATCACTACCGTGAAATTACCTGGAGACACATCGTACAATGAAATTGTCTTAGCACGAAAACACTTCTGAACACTTGAAAAGTATTCCTTAACTCCTAAATCCCATTTTTAAAAACATCGTTAATTTGTGTACTGTGAAATGCCATAATGTCAACAAAACTCGGAAAAATTGCGGAAACAAATTAGCACACACTTTCACAATCAAGACAACAGCTTCGTCCAGCGAATTTTCGATAGCTTGAGCTGCTATCTTCTTCGGGCCTCAAGCAGGTAGCTCGGACTTTTTACATTTTCCACTCCAGTTCGATGAACTATCGCATTTGAATTTGGCTGGCAACGTTGCCTCCTGTATTTGTGCTGCGGGCCTAGATCATTCGTTCCTATTCTCCACTAACAAGTGACAATGAAATCGACCTGCCAGATTGACTGGTGTGCACGCTTGGTATTAGACTGTTCAAAAATACTTTTTAAAGTAGTTGTAGAATATCAGTACATTATTTTAAATTGTACATTTAAAGTAGCACTATCACCGTTTGAAGAGCGAACATAAATATCATGGCGCCATCTAGCCGCAGTGGTATTGTTAACCTTTACAGCTTTCTCCCATGTGCACGAAGGCTTAGCGAATTTTCACTCAATAAATAAGGAGGTTGTGGCTTGTCTGTTTCGTTAAAAGAAATGACGATGTGCCTTCCTTCACTTGGTGCAAGCAAGCGCTAGACATTACCACATATTGCCAGATTTAGAAACCTTTCAATCAGTGATGGTGCCACTTTAAGCTATTGTTGGCTAGCTACATACCAGTCTATTTTAACAAGCAAAAAAAAAAACCAGATCGCCGGAGAAATCAAGTCTGATGAATTTGCAGAAATGTAGTCATCTACTGCTTACCAGTATCAAAATATTGGGTCATCACTACTCATCTATTCCTAAAAACGTAAAGTCATGGCATCTAAGTCTTAGCAACGTAACTATCGGTAACCAGCGTTTACAGTCGTAAATTGAAGACATCAGAGGGAGAAATAAACACTTTACATGTAGAACCAACTGCAAATGTCTTTAAATTTTCGGTGATCGCTTATCACCAAAAATTTAAAAGAACATTGTCTGTTGGTTACACATGCGTTAATTTCTCGCTCTGATGGCTAAGTCTCCAGACGATTATCAATGGTAGCAGAGTAAAACAAAACTTTCAGCACAATCTACCGTACTGGCTAGAATGTAAGGCAGCTTGATTATGAAACGAACTCAAAATAAAACAAATGCAAAATAAAAACATGGCTACAATTAGGTCGGTAAGGCAGATGGAATACTTTCACATATGGCCGTGATTATGTAACAACCGTAAATGTTCGTTAAAATCGAGGGGTTGGCGTTAAAAAAAGTATAATTATTTTCTAGCCTAACTTCTGTACAAGGCGGGAGTTGATCAAAGAAAAGTTTGCGATAATACGATCATCAACATAAGTGAACTGGATTCAAGCTAGCATTAACACGATGTCTTTATTCTAATTTAGTGACAAATTCAGGTTATTATATGTTCAGTTGGTCACTCCTCCAAAATCCAACATAATTCACAATTAAAACTTATTTCTCACCACACAAACCTTCGGTAACATCACTGCGATTATCGATCGTGAACTTCTGTGCATTTGTGCAAATCAATCATTCACCTACGAGGATCTGGATTAAGTCTAGCGATAAATAAAAACAGATGCAAACCTATTTACATTGTCTTTTGGACTTAAATGTCAGAATGCCTGAGTGGGGAATTGAACCTTTTGAAACCAAATGCCGAGGTCCTAATGTTGAGTCACACTGACACGGCCAAAAGGAAACGTCCATATGCAGCATTTAACATGGACATGTATACATATAAACATACACTTTCCAACTGCCACAGGAGGGACGCTTGCTTGCGCACCACACACCAGTGAAACCGTATGGAACACGCTTTATTGTGTGTTCCTTTTATTTTCGCTGGTGTTCCACAATTCAAACTTGCAATTTGTGATTGTGGAACTTGGACGAATTTTGGTTTTGCAAGTGACAGTCTTTGATATGAACTTCGCTGGTGTGGCAATTGCAAAGTGTATGTTTATATGTATATGTGTGCGATTTGAATGCTGCCTATAGACGTTGCCTTTTGGCCATGTCAGTATGGCTCAGTGGTCGGACTTCAGTATTTGGTTTCAAAGGTTGAGAGTTCAATTCCCCATTCAAGCAGTCTGACATTTAAGTTCAAAAGGCCACGTAAATAGGTTCGCAACCGCATTTATTTAACCCTTCTCAAGCCCGTTAGGCTTTCCGTCCTGTTTAAGTCTAGCGAAAATGCAATGCCTTTATTCTCCTTTACTCACAAACTTAGTTCATCATCATCACTCTTCAAAATCAAACGTAATACATAGAACTTTAAAACAACTTTCACTTTCCATCTCCGTACAGTTTCACCCCGAAGACACACAAACAGTCTTGCTAATTTTCAACATTAATGTTACTGTCATCATCAGGTTCTGTAAAACTTATACCATGGTGTGTGTCACATTTGCTGATTCTACTGATGTTTGAATTTTGCAGAACACACGGCCTCCTGTGTATAACAAGGTAATTGGTCCCTCGGCCTCGGGTATTTTAAGGTATTGGGTCACTCATGCTGTTTTTTACCCTCCACAATCGCTTCAACGGCTTGCTCAATCTTTACCAATCAGATGTCCCACATTCAGGTGAGAAGGGCCATAAGGTGGAACCCACTTTCCTCCATGGAGTTGAATAGCTATTGATTCCAGGTGCCTTAGATGGATGAGACATGAAAAATTGGAGTGGATGAGAGTCTTAGCCTTCTGCCATTCAATCTCATGCTCTGTGGCAATACAGTGGACCACAATGCCATTGTCAACTTGATAACGTTCTGGAAAATTGTGTCAACACATGCGCTTCCTGGTCATGAATCACCTTGTCCGTTTTGAAGGTTGGTGATGGTTAAAAATTAGTTTTAACTTTGAATTTTGTTAGATATTGGAAGGATGACGATCTAATAAACTAAATTTGTGAATAACTGCGAATAAAGGCATTGCGTTTTTGCTAGACTGAATCCAGATTACGCACACCAATGATTGATTGCATAGGCCTAATCTTGATCACAATCTTGAGCTGCTCATGTTACCGAATGTTTGTATAGTTAGAAATTAGTTTTAGCTGAGCATTATGTTGAACTTTGGAGGAGAAACCATTCACTAACCAAAATTTGTGAATAAATGAGAACAAAGACGTTGTGTTAATGCCAGATTGAATCCAGATCATGTACATGAATAACTACAATATCGCCGACTTTCCTGTAATAAAAAACTCCTCCCTAGACAGAAGTTCGTTTAAAAAACAGATTTACAGAGTGGTCCACAAAAAACTGACGACCCAAGATTTTTTAAGTCCAACTTTTCTAGTTAGCACCCGTCAAAACCAGGAGAGGACAGAAATTTCCGGTTTCGTTAGGTTTGATTTCTGCCCTATCCTGGTTCTGAGGGGTGCTAACTAGAAAAGTTGGACTTAGAAATTGTTGGGTCGTCAGTTTTTTGTGGACCACCCTGTACTTGTTTTTAACGCCCACCCCCCCAATTTTAGACAAAATAATTTTACAAGCCCATGAGCGTTTAAATACACAAAACGATTGTCTGCTACTATGAGAGTTCGTACCAAAATTTTTGTTTCAGACACAAGGAAGAAAAAAGAAGAAAACGGTGTTGGAGACCACCAGGTGAGCACTCAACATAGGATTGACTGGAAAAATACAACCACTCTATTGGTATCGAATTCAAAAAATGACAAGCATCTATGAGGACTAGAATTCCTGGCGAATTAAGCGCACATTGAAAAAGAGAAGCTGCTGATGAATATACAGGCTCCCTCAAATCCAGCTATTAAATATATTAAAAATTAAGAATTTCAGTGTGAGCGAAAATGTAAAAAGAAGAAAAAAAACAGCACAATGCCTGATGAAAACAGCCGAAGCGTATTCCAACACCTTTTAAGGACTGTCGAAAATTCGCGAATACGAAGTATTTGTATTCCTTTTGTGAGAATGAGCGTTTTAAATGAAACAATTCAAAATTATGGGCGTTTAATAAACGATTCATGGTAAGGTTTGCAGTTGATTAAGATACAACTATCGTTAATCAAAATATTTAACTGGACATTAATAACATATACAAACGTTTGTATGAAGGTCAACATGGTCTGTGTTGATGTAGGTACACAACCATAACTATTAGTAAGCATTGTTATGCGTAGTACAAGTCCGTAGGCCCATTTAAATCTTTCGAAATCCTGACAAATTTTAACTGAATTAACAAACCCAGTGATGTGATTTCGTAACGCACTCCGTAAGATAAAACAAAAAATGTAATCTCTACGAATGGTACATCCTCTTTTCACAGTTTCTGTCGTAAATGATGTCGTTTTTGCATAGAAATACATGAAAATCTTGTAATTTTTTTATCTTGGATGCCAATTCTGTCTTTTGTGTTCTTAATTTTCTAATCATTTCAAGTGCAGAAATAGCTAAGGGTTTGGGCACATGGGTTTTATTACGAATCCAATCAATACCGATGATGACGAACAAGTATGTCAATGGTTTGCTAACAAATGATTACTGTACAACAATTGGCACCAAATTGTGTCATCCTTTCCCCTAAAAGTTAAACAGTGGACAAATGAGTTAGCACCAAAACGTTTGTAAAAAGAACACAGCAGAAAACAAAGCTCTATAACGGATACCAAAATATCATGTTTACCCTAAAAAAAGTAAGTCATATCCAGGAACATTTCCACATAACTACGTGTTACGACACTCCTGAATGCGATACAAAATGAGTATCATCAATTAGCGAAGCTACCACTACATGCGTATCAGCTGATGATTACAGTTAGACAATTCGAGCCCTTCTTTGCTTCAACCAAGAAAAAAATAATTACAGATTAGTTCATTTTACTAAGTGCTTGAAAGTCAGGAAAGTAATGAAATGAAATGAAAGTCATGAAATGAAAGTAAGTGAAGTGACAGAATAGTGCTTTAACGTTTTAAATTTTAAGATTTTAGGTTTTGTTACGTCAGTCGAGAACAAGTTTTAGCTACCAATTTGAGATGAATGTTAGTCCCATCAAAAGCTCTCCGAACACCAACTAGAATAATGCACTGGAATTACAAAATCGATAAATGTTTCGCACTGTTCCAAAAAAAAAATCGGGGCAAGGTTTTTGCTCCGTGCAGCAGGGCTTAAGAAATTCTTTTTAAAGGTCCTTAAGTTGACCTACATTCCATCTGTTCAGAGAGAAGCAATTCCCCGAATATATTACAAGTAGTAAAAGTTCACATGATCCTTTGCAGTCTAATAGCTGCCTAATAGAGGGAGAGAAGAAATGCGCGAACTAAGTACAGAACCTTCCATTGGGTGAAATGGACCTCAAATGAATAGCAAGTGGGAAAGTTAACTCGAGAAGCCTTAGTTCTCACAATTCACAGGAACACTACACAAAGGAAAACAACGCTCGTCATATTACTGTGAAAGTTCGTCAAATAAGAGTCACAATTCCGAGAATTATGGAGAACATTACCGCAAAACTTCACAACGAAGACACTTTCAATGTCTTGCGAATTTTCAATGGCAAACTGCCATCTTCCTCAGGCACTTTTGACAAAGTATTGGTCTCCTTACACCTACATCGTCTGCGACGAATTCCTAACCGCCAACATCGTCGGCTACGAATTCGTAACTTCCGCTCCTCGCAGCCTCCCGTATTTCGTGGGCAGCGCATGAAACTGGAGGTGCGTCATTGATGAACATTCAAGGGCCTGCGTTTCCCCGGCTTGAAATCATCATTGGAAGGGATATAAACAACAGCTTGGCCGACAGTGGAAGCTTGACGAGCTAGTGAACGCGCTGCCCATGAAATACGGGAGGCTGCGAGGAGCAGAAGTTAGGAATTCGTAGCAGACGATGTAGGTGTAAGGAGGCCGATACTTTGTCAAAAGTGCCTGGGGAAGATGGCCGTTTGCCATTGAAAATTCGCAAGACATTGAAAGTGTCTTCGTTGTGAAGTTTAGCAGTAATATGCTCCATAATTCTCGGAATTGTGACTAACTACACAAAAGAAGATAATCAACCAGAAACAAATTGGTTCAAATCTGTGATGTACCAGGAAACCCGATATGACATTAACTGATATTTCATCAGGCAGTAGAGTTTAAAGCCGCGGAAAGATAGGCTAAAGCACCATCTTAGAACAATTTAAAATTCTACTAGCAAGTGAAATCAGTACAAGCTATTAAGGTACAAGGTGGGAGGTATGCAAGCATAGAATATGGTGAAATCAACTAACAGTTCAACACAAACTGTCATCCGCACCCTAAAATTCACTTGTGATACCTTTGAAGACAACAGGGACATGTGATAATTACAACTTCTTTAATTTGGCAGATTCATGTAAACTAAACAACAGCAGAAAACCTGACACTAAGACAAGGGCGAAACAAATACAAAAATTACATAACAATATATGTAGACTACTTGCTACCGTATGACGCCTACGTATTCGTTTAAATTGCAATTTCACTCATTAAGCTTCTGTTATCTTGGAAGCATCACTGGCTACTAAAATGACTATACCAACCTGGTGACCCACTCAAAAACAAAAGAGACGAAAGCTTCTACTGATTGCTGTGGGAAGCACCAAAAAGACAGAATGACGCGTAGTTTAAAAATGTCGCATCGCTTACTTTGAAAATTCGAAGCGTAAAGAAAAGTAAATAATGACGTGTAGTACATTTCAAACCAATGTAGGCTTAAAAATGACAGTACTAACAAACCAAAATTACAATTGTGCTTTTCGATTATTTACATCGTGTGACTGAGAAAAACGCAATGGGAACAATCAACATATTTTTTGTCCATTTAGAACCTAACTTCAGTTAATCCAAAGCGATATGGATAACGATAATATAAATTTATTTCTAGGCAGTATAATGTACACATAACTGAACTATATAGTATTTTAGGTATTAAGATGGCCAGAAGGATTTTGATCTTGTCTAGTAAACTACCCTTTATGCAGACAAACAATAATGGCCACCATGTCGCCTACATAGACATAGAAACAGCGGCACAAATACCAGGGTGACCAGGGTTACAAAGTCAGGGTTGCAACTGACTTCGCCCACTAGAAGGGACACTGTACAGAATGCATTAGTTCATCGATGTTGTGCAACAAACTCAGAAGTCAGATGGAAAGATCACATATTTCAAAATTGTATGGAATACCACCGCTCCGGTTAAAGGAGGCCTACGCCACCACTAAATCTATGTGTTAACAAGCTTGCCTACTGCTACGCCTATTGAATATAACTAAAACTTAAAAAAATTATTACACGATTTGTCAAGAACAATATTATCAGGTGGCATACAATTATTGTCGAAGCAACCATCACAAATTATTAGCCTAATAGGTAAACATGGAATGGCAGATAATATCCACATTAGATTCTCATGAATCTCAACATTCACTTCAAACACTCTAAATTAACGGCCTCAACTCAAGTTGTTCTCAGGGATAAAATACTATACACTACAAAACAAAAAAAAACAATCCATTGCAGAAAAAACAATCCATTGCAAAAAAACATCCATTTTATATGCTGAAAGTATTCACACACTATTATCCCCATTAATCACAACCCATAGCCACAGGGTTGTTGTGATTTTCTCCAGCCCAATAAAACCCACTGAAAAAACCCGGTATTAAACCCAGTAAGTGGGCTTTTTCAATTTTAAGGGTTAGTAATTGAAAAAAAGTGTCACGGAGATTTTTTTTTAACAGTTGGTTGGGTCAACTGACCCAGATACTTAGTTTAAAGGGAGATACCACTTAGTTTAGACTTAGAATGGAGTAAAATGAATGAAGAGATACTTGTAATCATGTTTTGTAGTGAACTGCCAATTCACTAAACCAAATTCCAAAAGGAGTTAACTCAACTTGCTGCTTATAACTTAAGCTGAGTTGAAACAGCGTGGAGTGCATAAAACATTAAAACAAATTCAGCAAACATCAAAAAAGAAATAAACAGCAAAACTTGATAAAAGCCGATGAAACCCCCAAAAAACCGAAAAAGCCCGAAAAAAACCCACCACAACCCTGCATAGCCAATGTTTGCGACAATTACCAGTACTAGTGCATGTCAGATCCCTTTAGGTATTGCATCCTAGTGATACTAGGATAAAAATATCACTAGTAACTACTGACCTAGGAACAAATAATGACTCACTGACAAGTGAGTAATAGAAACGCAATTTGTTGCTGTCAGCTGTGCACAGCAATTTTGCCAAATACAGAAAACCCGTAATACATGCAAAATCGCTTATTAAACCGTAAAGTACCCATTAATCACCCTGGGGAAGCTAAATTCAGTGCTTAAATTGCCTTAAATTAACACCTACCCCTAAAAATCACCTTGAACTGGTAAAACACGCACACTTTCAAAATAAAGACACTCTTCATATCTTGCAAATTTACGACAGTATCTCAACTGTCTTCTTCAGGCACGATCAAGGCTATTTATTCAACAAGATTCATGATCATGATCATGAACTCCTACACGTTTGCACCACTATTTTCCAAAAGTTTGCGTCAGGCTGGAAGTTGGCTTCAGGATGCATGGGACCACTCTCTCCTGGATGGATAAAGAGTGCCTGTGCTGCCATTTCAGCAGCTTGCAGTTACTACCAATCCTATTGTTGCTAAGGAGTGTGTGGTCAGAAATAAGTTTTAACTGTGAATTAAGTTGGATTTTGGAAGAAGGATGATCTAATACCCAAAAAATTGGTTAATTACGAGTTCTCCAGTTACTAAGGCTGCACCGATACCAACTTTACCGATCCGATACCGATCCGGTTTTAACCAATTTTGGCGATACCGATATTCAAAATTGTATCCCCAATTTTTTATAAGCGGTGTAATTTTCTGCTAAAGTCCAATAATTATTGTCAAATGGCTTATTTCCCCACTGATCGCTTAAATTCACAAAAAAGACACTCTCACAGTCTTGCTTTGTGAATTTAAGCGATCATGGGAGGAAAAAGCCATTTGACAGTTGAATTTGAATTTCACAGTAGTTCTATTAACAATGTTTTTACCAATAATTATTAAAATCAAAAACAAATTTGAAATAGTAACCCAGAGTTAAAACCTAGCTAGGAAGATACTCAGTGATTTACTGAGCTAAACGCCGCGAACCGCATATCGTAATTCGAACGGTTCCAGTGTTATCGATATTTTCGCGAAAGTTGCCGATACCATCCAGTATCGGTATCGGTGCAGCCTTACCGGTTACACTTATCTTTGACTGCGTAGATCCATATTCACACGAGTACCGCTCAAATTCAAAACAGGAAATATTCAATCGTATTTGACTGTATAAAAGGAGCAAAAAAATAATAAATTTGTGAATAAATGAGAACAAATTGCATTAACGCTAGATGGAATCCAGATCCCATACGCGAATGAAAGCATAATCGCCGACTTCCATGATGGAGTCAAAACCAATCCTGGACAGATCTAAGGTTACAAAATCGGTTATGCTCGATTAACAACCTCCCCCGATTTTTTTGTCAAAATAACTGCATATACCTGTGGGGCATAGTGATTTACAGTAAACCTTTACTCAAAAGCAAGAAAATCACTGCCATTATCGAAACTACCAGCAACCCATCACAATATATACTGCACAACCAAAATTAATTCACACAGCAATACACACATACGTCATCATCGTACAGAATGAAACAAGGCTAAAATTGCATTCTATTGTTGAAGAGTGTTGGTCAGGTAATAACATAATTCACTACGTTTACACTCTTGACTTACCCATTTCATCTTCGTTTTCCTCTTCGTCCGAATGGGTGCTACCGTTCTGAAAACCATTGGTTGCACTGCCGTTCGTCACGTTTGTATGAGAATTGTCATCATTATCCAACGTCTCCATGTCGACATCATTATCGTGACAGTCTAGTCTGCTGTAGCCATCTTTAGAAGACTCTCCGTTCACTGCCATATTTACAACGTTCATTTCCTCAACGCTTAGTGCCGGCGTCTGCGCAAGACTGCTCGGGGGTTTACTATGAGAAACTATGGACGTAGAGTGAATGTGACTGGGACTGTTACTCCGTGAGCACGTGTGTAGTGAGCGTTGTGTGTGGTAATTAGGGCTCATACTGGGCGAGCTGCCTTGAGATTTAGGGCTGCGCAAAGGACGAACTTCACTGTCTGTTCCATTCACCATCTCCACAAATTGGCGACACTTCAACATAAAGAGTAAATTTAAGTTTCTTTCCAGCAACCCTGGATATAGTTTCTGAGTAGTTTCTATTGCCTCTCCCATTCGGCCAGCGAGGACTAATTTCTGTATTCCTGAAGAGGGGAGGAAAAAAGAAAAAAATATTAGAACTGCTATCACAAATAATAAAATAACGTACCCAAAATTCTCTCAAGGGTTTTTTTGGCTAATTATTGAATCTTCGTATTAACCTTACCTCTAACTCAAAAAACTAGTCACACGTCAGTGTATTGCTGACAAGTTGACGAGATTAATATCGATCGAGTATAATTAGCATTGATTTACTATGTCAGTGGCCAAAGCGATTGTGAGGTTCTAATATGGCCGAACTTGCTATGTAGGAAGCACGGACGACGCTAACTGGTAGGAAAGCCAGGCAAAGTTAAATTTATGGCTAAATTTGGGCCTTTCAGCATTAAATGAGTGATTTCAGCTAGTACTAGAAGGAAGTATTTTACAGATAATAAGAAATTGTACTTTACGCTAAAAGCGACTGTGTGGTGGGTGGAAACATTGTCTGCAACAAAAAGGATATAGGCAAAGAAAGTGTGGCAGTTACGTTGCGCAATCAATTACAATTTTTTTTTTTCCGGGGTGGAGGGGGGGCTTTGGTTTACTTCCATTCTCTGTTTCCTTTGCCCAAAAGTAAAACAGAAATTTTCCTGTGCTTATTTATTTGCACCCCAGGCACCGACATTTTTAATTTTATTACTGTATTATTATTTTTTATTTTATTTTTGCCAACAACTTTCGCAGAAAGACGTTATTTATTTTTTTAACCTGGGAAGTTTTTAAGCACTGTAGATAGCAGCATCTTAGGTCAAATGAAAGCTCTACATTATAAACAACACAACATTTTAAAAATTCCTAATGTGGCCAAGTCAAATAAATTCCATTACTTCATTACAATTTACAAGTTCATACATGTTCCTATGAGCAATATAAACAGGACATAAATACAATTACTACATACACAAAGTGTGAAAAATCATTGAAAGTTTTAAAAAGAAACAAACACGTAAGCTACAGGGTTGCAAAACAATCGTATACTTACGTTGTCTATTTTTTATAGAAGCAAGCTCTTCTTCAAAAGCTTGGCCTGTACTTCTTGCAAAAGCTTCTGCTGTTGCACAGTAACCGTGATGAACCAAGTATGTGGACACAATTCTACAACAACAAAACACACAATAATCAATAATACATAACAAGCTCAATGGGATTTGGTAGTAAAATCACTATGTACTTCACTGGGGATGATTTATGTCGGAGAAACGGGGAAAGATATACGAAATATCAACATATCAACATATGGCAGCTACACGGAAGGGGGACAAAGAAAACGACGACAAAGGCCCACCGTGGAATACGCAAACATGAGCTGGCTCCCGTGGTTGCAGAGGGACATCGAAATACTGGAAAAGATTTAAAAGCGAGCGACAAAAAGACTCGCCAACAGTGAAGAAAAGCAGCACAATTAGAGTTGAAGTAAATAAAAAGCCCAAAAAATGTGCACAAAGAAGCAAAAAGACACAGCGTTTCGGGGATATCATGCACCCAATTTTCAAGTGCAAAGTTAATCAGCTGAAAAACGTCATACCACAAACAAATTTAAAAACACTGAAAAATCATGCTGTATGCAAGGCACAAGACGCTAAAAATTTTCTAAAAACTTTTGGTTAAAAACCCTTAAGTCGGAACAGATGACGCAGGCTCGAAGTGAGTAGCTAATGCCACTGCTGCCTTATATACAGGAGCGTGAAGAGTGGAGGGGGAGGGAGTTACGTTTTGTACGTTTATTGGTTCATATTCTTTAATATTTCTATTTCTTCGGGCACGATATGGTTATGAACTGGTGGTTGTTGAGACAAGATGACTAAGTTTCCAAGTTAATTCTCGCCCTTTGTTGTTTTTCAACTCCACTATTCTTTTCATTGAAAAACCACAAAGGGCAAGAATTAACTTAGAGAAACTTTAGTCACCTTGTCTCAACAACTACCAGTTCACAACCATATCGTGCCTGACAACAGAAATATCAAAGAATATGTACCAATAATGCATAAACTTAAGACTTTCTCAGTACAAAACGCAACTCCCTCCTCCCTTCACGTTCCTGTATATAAGGCAGCAGTGGCGTTAACTACTCACTTCGAGCCTGCGTTAGCAGGAAGGAAGTCCTTCTGTCTTTGGCCTATTGCTGACCTGTTCCTATCAGAAAGGCTTAGAATTTTTAACAAAAGTTTTTAGAAATTTTTTTGCGTCTTGTGCCTTGCATACAGCATGATTTTTCAGTGTTCTTAAATTTGTTTGTTGTACGATGCTTTTCAGCTGATTAACTTTGCACTTGAATACGGGGTGCACGATATCGCCGAAAGGTTGCGACTTTTCGCTTCTTTGTGCACATTTTTTGGACTTTTTATATACTTCCAAAGACTCATCAAGTACAACGAACTTAATTACCCAGAACGCTGAAAGAGGCTCAACTTAACCAACTTGGCTAACCGTAGGAGGCGTGGAGCCCTTGTTGAGACTTTTAAGCTATTTTCCAGAAGCAAATTCGGGAAAAATCTCTTTTAATATCACCCAAGTAGAATCTGAACTTCTTGCACTCAAGGAGGATTCCTCCTGGGGCATGATGGCATCTCGCCAGTTTTCCTAAAGAACTGTGCGGCTACTCTCGCTCTCTCACTCTACACAATTTTTTGCACTTCTATCCGAACTTGTACTTCCCCACTAGCTGGTAAGATGCAAATATCACTCCAATACAGAGAAGTGGTTCCTTACACGAAGTCACTAATTATCGGCCTATCAGTCTTCTACCTGTTGCTTCCAAAATCTTAGAAAGATTCGTTCACAGCGATCTTCTTAAAACCTGTAATGACCTCGACATCCTCTCTCCGACACATATGGTTTACTTCCCAGACGCTCTTGCCGTAGCAACTTGCTATGCACATACAACTCCATCACACAATTTATCAACTTTGGTATCCCTAGCGACATTATCTACCTTGACTTTAGCAAGGCATTTGATTTTATATCACATGCCAAGCTTATTACCAAACTATACTCCCTTGATTTCCCTTCACCTTTGATTTCCTATTTATATAATCGTAATCAACGTGTTTGCCTTCGTGGTTCTCCCAGCAGTTGGACTCCAGTTACCTCTGGTGTCCCGCGATCTGTACTTGGACTTTTACTCTTTAATATCTCCATGTGCGATCTCCCTGTTATCATCTCCTCTGAAAATATCAGCTATGCTGATGATTTCAAATTTTTTGCTCCCTCCTTTCTCTCCGAATCTCTCCAACGTGACCTCAATAATGTGGTGGCCTGGACCTCAGCCAACGACCTGGTACTCAATCCTGATAAATGCGTTGTAATGCACTTTGGTCACAATACCCCCTGCAATTCCTATCACATCCAACAACAAAAATAATCTCTCCCAAGACTCAACACCATGAACTTGGAATTCTTGTCGATAACTCTCTTTAAGTTTCACCATCATGCCATTTTCATCACAAACAAGGTTGCCAGGAAAGCCCATTATATTCTGAAAGCTTTCTCTAACCTTAACTCTCAATTTTTTGTTATAGCCTTTTTAAAACCTTTCTCCGACCTGTCCTTGAATATTGTTCCCAAGTGGCAAGACCTTGTTACGACTCTTTCTTTTCCTGCATTATGGCCTGCCAGCGCCGTCTAACTAAGCTTTGTAGACCTCTACGTAACCTACCTTACCAGAACCGCCTTAACCAGCTCCACCTATCTTCGGCTGTTTCTCGGCAGGGCCGTGGAGACGTCATACTCACTTTCCAAATTTTAAACGGGCTCATTGACGTCATACCTACCGACTTTTTTCTGTCTTGCTCTTTCCAACACCAGGGGGTCACAACCTGAGGCTCCTTGGCAACCATCCTAAGCTTAACATCAGGCATTGCTTTTTCTCTGAAAGAGTTGTGCCCCTCTGGAATTCTCTGTCACCTTACGTCGTGGCTGCCACCAGTTTGAACTCTTACAAAGCACGTCTTGACAAGGGTTCTTAAGGTGTTTTCTCTCTGGTCTTTCGCTTGTTGTGTTCCCTTTGGGTTTTTTTGTGTGTGTGTGGGGGGGGGGGTTATGTGGGTGACACATCTGACGACTGTCTTACACCCAAAAACCATCAGAGTAACAAAGTGCACTCTCCTCAAACCCTCCCACGACATCACCTTGAAAGGAGA
>JAHWFP010030623.1:860-19300 GCA_023313725.1 Lithobius niger
ATAGACGTACTTCCGACCCACTCCCTGTCTATTTAGTGATTAGAATGGGAAGAGCACAGCTGATAGATGTGCTGGCCACCCACTCCCCGTCAATTTAGTTATTAGAATGCTAAGAGCACGGATATAAGACACAATGCCCGCCCACTCCCCTCGATTTAGTTATTAGAATATGAAGAGCACGGTTAATAGACGCACTTCCGACCCACTCCCTGTCTATTTAGTTATTACAATACGAAGAGCACGGTTGATAAACCCACTTCCCATACATTGTCTATTTAATTATTAGAATACTAAGAGCATGCTTAATAGAGGCACTGCCCACCCACTCCCCGTCTATTTAGTTGTTAGAATGTGAAGGGCATAGCTAATAGATACATTTCTGATCCGCTCCCCATCTATTTAGTTATTAGAATGCGAAGAGCACGACTAATAGACGCACTGCCCACCCACTCCCCATCTATTTAGTTGTTAGAATGCGAACGGGTATTAAAACGCTTTGGCTTGGGTGTTTTACCGAGCACCCAGGACATCACCATAACGTGTATTTACAGATAATACACGCTACAGGATTTTTACGTTGGTTTCCTTCTGTTTGTATGACAACTCCAATTCTGATTGCTTATCGTCATCAGGCAACCTCTAGGTGGTGCTACATACAGCTGGCCGTGAGCGATCCCACTAGTTTGGCGTTCGTCCTGCTGCGATAGCATTGTTTCGTCCTACTTTCGTTTTCGAGAATAACGACATCTAGTTGGTGAGCTTCGAAGCTTGCTCTCGCACTCATGAGAGCGGTCGCTTGTACTCCATTTTTTTTTTTTTTTTTGCTGGGGCACTTTCCTTTATAGTTTAGGATTTGTGAATACAATTCTGCAGTTTACTTGCTCGTTAGAGGCTTGCTAAAGCAGTCTGTTCGAAACGTGGAACATTATGATTGTTAGGCGAATTACTCATGTTTCTTCATTCCCACAGGAACTATCCGTTCGTGATAGAGCTTATCCTTGTGTCAGTGAGCCAGATTACCAAAGATGTTTGTGGACCTGCTTGTACTTGAAGCTTTCATTGCAAATTCACTGTGTGTAAGTCGGAGTTTAGAATACTTTTTTTTTCTGAAATTGTGTTAATACTGGTCTATCATAACCATTAGTACTACGGAAGAGGAAAAAACTGACTAGGAAAGGACATTTTAGGTTCCACTTACTACAAGCAACACAAGAGAGAAGAAAAACGAGAAACTAGCCAAAGAGAATAAAATCGAATAATAATGGTTTAAACATGAAATGCTGTAAAACTGCCTTAGTAAAACTTTCTTGAATCCAACCAGTTATGTTGGCCATACTATACTGCTTATGCCAAAGAGCCCAAAAACTCAGTAGATATTTTGGCAAACCCTCGTAGTATTTAGATAAGTATGAATCATTTTGGACTACTCTATTGCCTGCGGGGGAAATAAACAAGACATCGACTCCGACCATGTAATTTAGAATGGAGGAAATTAAATCATATCAAAAACCAAAACTGGTAAAAGGCACCGCCAAGTTCTGAATGTTTCGCTCATCAAAGGAGTGATATATTCGCCAAGTTAACTGTACCGAGAAATAGCTCGTAGGTTAAATGCTCAAGTTTTCATTTATCGTCCAAAGTATAATTCGGTGTGATTAACTTGGCGAAAGTTTTTGTCTGTCGTTATTACTCCATTGAAGGGTCGAACCATTCTGAACTTGGCGGTGCCTTCTACCAGTTTTGGGTTTGGATATGATGTCACTTCTTTTTTTTTAATTATGTACTTAGTAGACTTGGTTGTTACCAAATTCGTAGCCGAATTTTTAAGGTTACTTTGTGGGCTACTGTTAAAGTTAAAGTCAAGTAAACTTTTAGTCGTCTAACTGTATAGGGCAGAAAATCCTAAAAAGGATTTCAATTAAAGGATTAAAGATTAAAGGATCTCAATTAAGTTCAACTCAATTCATTTAGTCTACAGGTGAGTAATAATGTGCCATGTCAACAATAGCTTGAATAGCCATTTACCCAATATTTTAATTTAGTTTAATTTTTTGTTGCTTAGTTCATATCACTCTTTTCAGTGGTCGAATCATTATCTACTTGGCGGCCTTTTTAGCATTTTTTGGACATTTTGTTTATTTTTTACGAACTGGACGTGGACACAATTTCTTTGGCAACGTAATTTCGATTTGTTGTGACACACTAACGTGTCTAGATACATACGTCATATACACGTTATCATTGTCAGAACTTATGCCATCCAATCAGAGACAATGCCGACAATACTAACAATGGCCCCACGCCATTCCCGTTACACCCCCAGGATGCAAAGCAGAAAAGGTATGCAGTTCATATCGTAATGCAGCCGTTCAACCAATTTCATAGCTAGACGCCTTCCCTGTATCTCTGCTATGGTGAATATCCACTCTATGGGCGTTAACATAGGGATGAGCGGACTAGAAGTAGCTAGCTGCACATTTGCTGCGACATTGAGGGTCAGATTTTGCATTGAAACCCACTCAGCTGACATTTCTACACGAGTTAATTGTTGTCAGGTGGATCATTGCTGAAGATTTCAACACATTTGAAGCTTTTCTACCACAGCATTATTTTTGCCCTAGTTCCTGAAATATGCCAAACTGTGCTTTGGGATATTAGACACTAACCCTATGACGTCATGCTACAATGGTTAATGTGCTCGGCAATTAAATTATTTGATGGTTGTTGCCTAACTTGGTTCAACACACTAGCATCTGTCTAGATGCAAGGCAGATTTGAGTCTGTGGATGTGGGTCACACAAGTCAGTTAAAGTTAGCAGCCTACCTCCCGAAGTAAGCAGGTGTCTGCTTATATACGTTGGGAGACAAAATAACTAAGTCTAATAATAACAAAAGCTGTGATAGTGTTTCCTAGCAAGTAAGTGTAGCTCATTGGGCGTTAGAACAAAGACCTTGCCCATAAGTCACGATAATTTTAGATCTGACTGTATTATGGACCTGGGCACTCGTGGTTCCTCATACTGAGCACGAATTGGAAGAATTTGGAGATCTCATCCAAGATCTTGTTAGATCATGTAAGTTATTACCGGAATGAACAAGATCATGTAAGACTGAACAAGATGCTACAGGAATTTAAAAGGGCCTTTTTCCCCTAGAGGCTAAAATTAAACAGCTGAATGGCATAAAACATTGTAATAGGGAACATAATTTTTCTGTACTAAACCAATTAAGGCTATATTTTTATTAATTATTATATTTATGACCATATAGACTGCCTTTCATGCCTCCGATGAACCTGCCATTCTGCACTACAGGAAAATCAGCCAAACTATCAGCGGAGAAGACTTTCGAGTTGTTCGATTTGCCAGTGGATATCAGCCGCTGTAACTGCTTACCATCTTGTACGAAACGAGTGTACGAAACAAGAGTTGTGCAGGAAACTGAACATCCCACCAGTGCCGTCATCGTACTTCAAGCACGCAGTAATGTTATTGTAACATACACAACTGATCCTGCCGATTCAGTAGTAAAGCTTCTGTGCGATATTGGTGGTTTGCTTGGGTCTTTGCTTGGCTTATGCGTTGTAAACACTTACGAAATTGCAGTACCATTTATCTCAGCTCGTTTGAAAAAAAAATTATTTATAAAACACAAAAGACCATTTTGAAATGACTCGACGCTTGCAATAGAAGACTATGTGATTTGGGGTCCATCTGCAGTGCACGAAGCTTTCCAAGATGGCCGAAATGTTTGCAAAAGACAGCTGACGGCACAAAGAAGGTGCAGATATAAGCTGGCGTGTCACCTATATAAAAACATATAAGCATGCTTAAACATTTCTGTGTAGGACAAAAAAAAACATCCATTTTCTTCAAAATGTTTAACTAACAATTGGATCTGTCGTTCAGCAGAAAATTTTCCCGAAATCACGGGAAAATATAATAATTTTGGGGAATTTTATGGACAGCACATTAATATTTGCAAATCTTCACATAACATTTTGTATTTATTTATTAATTTGTTTAAAACGACGCTTACTACTCTTTTAGAAACCTCCTACTGGATTAATGTTCCAAACAACTGGGATGTTAGAGATAATAGAGAAGCTACGACGTGACGTTAATTAATATGCTTTAATTTAAAGTAAAACTGAGAATTAAGCATTTAATGGGTAGCTCACTTTAAGTCAGCTGAAAACTGGATTTGTACAGTTCTGGTCAAAAAATAACGCCTTCGTTATACGGAAGAAGTTGCAGGATTAATGTATGTGACTCTGAACGGAAATGTTGATATCTCGAAAACTGCTGGACAGAATTGAATGAAACAAAAACTGGGTTGCTTATTATGCTATCAGCTATATTTCTATACGTATTACATGTGATGGTAAGCAGCCAAATATAATTGGCCGAGCGAGCAGCACGAGTTGATAACTAATAATATATCTCATAAATTACTGGACAGAATTCAATAAAACAAAAACTGGATTACTTATGATATATGCTATATTTCTATACGTTTGACATTCAATATTCAGCAGAAAAATATAATATGCAATTCCGTCTTTGTTTCATGAAAATCCTTCTACTAGTTTTCGAGATATCATCAGATATCAAGTTTTTCTCGCTCGGCCAATTATTTTCAGTCAGGTAAGTAGCATTTAATAAGGGTAGAAATACAGTAGACAATCTAATAAGCTGTTCAGCTTTTTGTTTCATGAAAATCCGTCCACTAGTTTTCGAGATAACTGATTTTCTCCATGGTTGTTGTTATGACCTACGATATAACGAAAAAGGGCGATTTTTTTGACCGGAACTGTACATGATAAGACATTATTTTTTCTCAAGTATTTTTGAGAACTACTTTCCAAATTTTCAAAAAGTTTCTAGTAACTGATGGTTGTTAATAAGAAAAATCTATTCATTCTAAAAAATGGTCGCTTGGAACATATTTTTTCTAACATTCTTAAGTTTTTAAGCAAACACAAAAAGACGCGTTTTATCAGAAACCCACATGGCAAATTACCTTTTTTTTTGGGGGGGGGGGGGGGAAGATGGTAGGATGGTTAGCATGGCTCACACGCAGTGTTGGGTTCAAGCTTAACTTTTCCAGTACAGACATTTTAGTATATTCCTTTTCCATTAACTGTGTAAACATTGTTTAAAAAAAAAAAAGGACATATAGTAAAGGTCAGAGAAGTCAAAAATAATTTTTGCGTGACCTAGGATTTTTTTTCAGTGAGAGTAAATAAATGATACCGTTATTACATGATAGTTTATGAGTCGAAAGATAATCAGTTTTTTTTTTACTGTTTACGTTGCTGTTGGGCACAACAAACAATAGAGCAGTGTCAAGTGACGTCATATTGGCTACGAGACACAATTTGGAGGTAATAGCTACAAGGTGCACTGGATTAAAATTTAACGGAAAACAACGGCACTTCTAGTCAAGACAGTGCTTTGAGAGCGGATTTCTTAGACTTAAAAAAAAACGTTGTTTTCTCCAACAACAAAAATCGCGCGTTATAGGCTTAAGAAATCCAGTCTAATAGCATTGACTTCAATAAGACGATCTTCCTTTCTCCCTCCAGTGCTCCTTGCAGCTAACCCAGTTACTGGCTCCACCATAGAGTTATACACAATAATACAACGTTTTGTCACTGCCCTATATTTTTTCTCTGTATTTTGCCTAACGCAGACTACATTATTAAAGGCATAGCAATTATTGAAAAACAAGTAGCTAAATATACTCTATGGTTCACTAAAACCATTCTTGCTAAAACTGATCGGCACTAGCTTGTAGACTCTGGGCAAGAATAATCCCGAACTCTCCCGAGGTGGGGGAGACCAGTTTTTCACATGGGTGATATAATTTTCCTTAAAAAAGGGGGAAATAGCAATGCAAATAAATTTCACGGCTTCACCTTTTTATTTCCAAAAATAAAAAGAGAAATAATTAAGCGTATCCCTGGATTTTTAAATTAAAAGTGTTGAAATGCTTTAAAATAAAAACACTTTACATACACCTATTAACCGTTTTAGACGTTTTAACACAAATGCCTTTATGAATAAAGGCATTTTCAGAACACTTCCTTTTAGATTTAAAAAAAAACGTGGCGTGTTCACTATAAAACTAAGTTTAATTTGCAAAACATTATAAACGTATAAACATAGATGACGACAAAACTGTTTAAAATAAAGTACTTTGTTCCTATTAGAATGCAATTATATTTATAAATTTAATATTGCTTTTGTGTGTGTGAACATACACTCATAAGCTACTATACCCATTCTGTAAAGGTAAATTGAAAATAAGTTATCAGTGACAATCATAACTTAGTACAGTAAACCACCGTTATTTACTTAGGGATCTATTCACTAAAAAAAGATAGATGATAATCTGTAAAAAGTTGTAAAATGGGCCAATGCATTGTTACAATGCGTTGAAAAAATCTGTCCCCACTTCTTGGAAGTCTATGTGCGCAAGTGCGGTGTTATGCTGAGAGTGTGAGCACTGCAGGTAAGCCCCTGTCGTGTATTCTTCTACTGATGTTTACTGTTGTTGAAAATAGTTATCAGCTAACCATCATTACGACAAATTAGCTCGATTTGACCAATGTCCTACGTGTAAGCAGCAAATTCTTCAAGAAAACTGCACTTTGTGAGGATAACACATTCTCCTGATCTCCTGTGGACTTCATGTCCACACCCATGAGAAACTTTTAGTAGGAAGGGCCACCTGAAACCTGTCCAAAAACCAATATGGGCGGCCATTTTGTTTTTAAAATGGGAGCCATACAATAAAAAAATTTAAAATGATATTAATGGATAAGTTTGGTGTCAACTGCGAGGTTTTAAGGTCTGCTGATTTAAAAAATATGCTCTAAAAAGGTCCGAGAACTCCACACGACTAGATATCCAAGATGGGGGCCAAAATAGTGGCAAAATTCAAGTGTTTTTCATAATTTTAAACTATACTTATAAGGTAGAGGCAGAATTGAATTAGTGCTGAAAAACTTGAGTTCGTTTGCAATGCCTACTAACTAGAAACGACCACGTCAAATCCGTAGGTAGTATGTTCGTAATTAAGAGCTAAGCTGCGGCTGCTTCTCTACGCTTTAGCACTGCATTTTTCTTCAATTCACCGTAAGTTACATCTTTAAAGTGATGCGGTAGCAGTTCTAATTAAGACAAATGGATTTAATTAGGATTTAATGAAAGGCGGAGATGCATAATTTGGAACAAGGGTAATTTAGAGCATTTGTTTTTTAATTCGGTTACCTTAAAACCTAGCAGTCGACATCAAACTTACATACATTAGTACGATTTTGAATTGTTGCATTGTGTAGCAGCCATTTTACAAACAAACTGGTCGCCATGTTGGTTTTTGGACAGATTTCAGGTGGCACCCTTTCTAAAGTTTATCATAGGTGGGGACATGAAGTACACCGAAGATGGTACTATCCTCACAAAGTGCAGATTTTTTTTTTTGGGGGGGGGGGGTTACCCATAGGACTACAAGCAGAAAAACATTAAGTGTGGATTTATTAAGAAAAAAGTCATTAACAAACTTTTCCATACGAACCATGCATTCAGCCCTGCACAGATACATCCTGTGTAGGGATGTGGGGGGGGGGGGGTTGAGGCTTAATGGCGCGTCGACAACTTGGTCATTAGCGCCAACCTCAGTCACAGTGCAGTGGTCCGGGTTGCCACTGCACCACACATTACAGAGATGTTATTCAAACCCCTAATACTTGCCATACCAGGGATGTATACCAGGGATGTGTAGGGATGTATACTTTTCATGCTTGCCATACCAGTAATTCTGCGAACAGTAACTTGACCATAGGGAAAGGGATCCTTACACTCCTTCAAACTACAGGCCTGTCCTCCTTAAGTTTTATATCAAGTGATGTGACCTGGATTCAAACCAGTGAATCAGTCGTTCACCAGATCATTACCATGACAGTATCGGAAAGACGGTGTGGTAATGATCTGGTGATGGACTGATTCACCGGTTTGAATGCAGGTCACATCACTTGAATAAAACTTAAGGGGGACAGGCCTGTAGTTTAAAGGATTGAACGGAACCCTTTCCCTAAGGTCAAGTTACTGTTCACAGAACTACTGGTGAGACAAGATGTAGACAGGATGTATCTATGGAGAGGTGAATGCATGGTTCGTGTGGGGAAAGTTATGTTAATGAAGTTTCATTTTTTTTTAAATAAATCCACATGTAATGTTTTCATCACCAGATCAATACCACACCGCCTTTCCGATACTGTCATGGTAGAGATCCGGTGATGGATGGGTTCGGTTCCGGTCCTACTACCAGGATGAATCTTATGTGCATAGCGGTGGCCTAATGTACTACGGTATTTTTAGCTTATGATTTTCGCTGATGGCTCATTTGCAATTTACCTTCATATTTCTGGTGATTTATTTATATTTATTATACTCATTCTGTACTAATATTATACTGTTAGTATTAGCTGTTGTAATGCTGTAATTATAACGTCCATTTTCATGCATCAGTAACTTTGATTTATCGTTTCATTTGTGCATTGTAATTTGTGCGGCACATACAAGTTCGACAAGAACTTCAAG
The DNA here is from genome assembly GCA_023313725.1 of Lithobius niger. Taxonomy (NCBI): domain Eukaryota; kingdom Metazoa; phylum Arthropoda; class Chilopoda; order Lithobiomorpha; family Lithobiidae; genus Lithobius; species Lithobius niger. The sequence continues at coordinate 9,467 of JAHWFP010030623.1, forward strand.
CCCCTCATTACAATTTGTTATCCTTATAACGAAAATGTATACGTTTAATGTGTTGTAAAACAAACACTACTGTTTCCACAAAACACTGCCATTTTATTTTCACCATTGTTTTTTTAAAAATGTCTAAAAAAAATCTGTAAAAACTTTTGTAATTAGCCAACGCAAGAAAATTACAGTGCGGTTGCCATTGAAAAAAAAATGCCCCCACTCCTTGGGGCGAACTCACATGCGCAAGGGCAGTGTTTGCATAGTCTTGTACTGATGTTTACTGTTGTTAACACACACAAAAATAAGATAGCCATCAGATCAGATCAGATAATCATCATTATCAACTGGCTTGAATTGACTAAGGAGAAAAATCGTATGCATGGATTTATTTAAAAAAGAACATCATTGTTCACCCCTCCACAGATACATCCTATCCACGTTTTCCACACCAGTAGTTCTGCGAGTAGTTGACTTCACACGCACAATCCACCTCCCCCGCTCAACTTCGCCACGTCCTATTCTTAACTTTAAGAGAAGCTTACTTGAAGAATATTGAGTTATGAAGAATTGTGTTTTGTTTTAACATCTGCACCAGTTTGGATTAACCATTTTTAGTCTGAATGACGAGTTATCATCCCCATCAGTTGTGAAGAAAAGCTTCCAATGATTGTGCACAATAGATACAATTTAGACTGAATTTGAAATTTTCAAGTATGTATTTTTAGTTTACTCAACTAGCCATCGTATTTTTATTACTTGTTTGATGTTTTTTGTTGAAAGGTAATCAAAATGAACGTGAAATAGCTTTTGATTTCATAAAAAAACACTTGTTTCAAGAGATAGTACTCTTCAACTGCGCAAAGTTGGAAATCCTATTTTCGTATTTCCTTCAATGAATGACATCATCAACTTCCATCTCGAATACACTGTTCCGTTTCAAAGTCAGTTCGCAACTCCTTCAGTACCGCAAGCTCCTATGGGTTTGTTTGTGGTGCATGTTCCTTGAATGAGTTGAAGCCCATGAAGTGTGCCTAGTTCATCTCCGCTGGAGTAAGCTTCACATCACTTACAAACAGCTGGCTAGGAGCCCATGATGGCGGCTCGCAGTCGCTAGCGTGATCGTTATGGATGACTGTTAAAACTAAGGAAATAAATGAACCTTAAACTACTTGCATGGGGTGATATAAACAACAAAAATACAGTTCAGACGTAGTAAAAGATGATGCAATGGAAGAAAAACCATTTACATTTGAAACATTGTGCACGCATTTGAAACCGAATTCTCACCTCCCTCATAAAAACACTGTCCCGAGTATATGCCGATGGGAGCAGAGCGTAGGCATTAATTCACACTAAGCCCAGGGGAGACAAAATAACCATCAAAAGGGAGATGAGCAGGGACACTGATTTTCCACTATTCCACGAATTTCAAAAAAGGATGGAATTAACAGGAATTATTTTACCTTGAAATTTCTTGGAGTTTTGCCAACCTTTCCACACGTAGGACCACTCTAAAAATCGCGGAAATTGTGAAAAGTTGAAATTTTCGTGGAAATCCCAAATACTCATGGATTTTAACGGATTTTGTGTTATTTCTGGCTATCTCCAACAACAGGTGTATGCATAAATTTAAACTTTTGCGTGAATTCCAAATATGACATGCGCACGAATTTCTGTCAACAAGCAACTATTTTTTTCAACAGAAAAGTGGTCAACTTGATGCCAAAATGTAACTTTTTTTCTCTTTAATTGCTACGGTAAATGACAATAATTATTCCCATGGAAAATTATTGCCTCTGAAAATCATTGCCTCTGGTAATGGTGCTAATGATAATATTGCATAACAACTTTTATTGACTGTTACTCATTACGTACTTATAATTTTGTTCAAGTTTCAGTGCTCCTCTTTATAAGCTAAGCCCTGAATATGAACATAGTTGTTCAGAGGTTTCCTAACTGGAGCTGGGGAAAGAAAAGTGTGCTTTGAAAGGGGAGTGATACTTCTCATTGTTTGCAGTATATTCGTTGATAAAACATAATTCTTGCTAATCTCTTTTAATACATTTTTAATAGGATCCAATATATTCTTTACTTCTTTAAAACAAATATATTTGTACACACTACTTCTTATATCAGTTATTCACAGCTACTTCTAATCAATTGTATGTTTGTTGTTACCGAGGTTATAAATTTAAAAAAAATTGTCCCACAGCCTTAAACATTCTGTCTATTAAATCTTCAATTACTAAATGCTCATCACATATTATAGATTATATGTAAAATACATCTCTGTCAGGAATGTTTTAAATGTAACCAAAAAAAAACATTTTTGAATACTATTTTGTATGCTCCGTTTTCAGTTTTTTAGGTCGTGCTTTTGTTTCGTACTTAAAGCATGTTGTTACGTGATCGTTGACAATGCCAACTGCCTGCAGGAAAGCGTAGCAAGTAACGGGGCCAAAGAATTTCAATCCTCTCTTCTTTAAATCTTGACTGATTTCGGTCGACAGTTCTGTTTTCGCAGGGATTTCGGACAGTGACTTGAAATGATTTTGAACAACTTTCCCATCCGTAAACTTCCAAATGTAATTGTCAAAGCTCTTAAACTCTTTTTGAATGTCAAGAAAAACTTTCGCATTTGCAATCGATGCTTCAATCTTCATCTTATTCCTTACAATTCCTGCATCTTCTACCAATTTACCGACTTTCTTTTCATCATACTTAGCTACCTTGACCGGATCGAAGTGATCGTAAGCTTTTCTGTAGTTTTCTCGTTTCTGTAAAATGGTAGCCCAACTAAGGCCAGCTTGAGCACTTTCTAGTGTGATAAATTCAAAAAGCTTCTGGTCGTCATGAACAGGGACTCCCCACTCTTCGTCATGGTAAATGTTATACTGTTCACCTTTTGACCAGCCACAACGAATCATGTTGTTTCGGCAGTGAATGTTTCCGGTTTTAAGATACACACGCAAATAACAAAATGACTGTCTTTTCAAAGGACTGTGGCAGCTGCTTCACGGTGTTCTTTCACCAATAGCCAATGTGCTTAACACACAGAACATAAAATGGCTAAAAAAAAAAAAAAGAGTTAATGCACAGATCTGAAACCCTATCGGCACAATTTTGCCACGAGTAAAAATGTATGCTGTAATGTGTTTTATTGTCACTGGAGTCACGAAATTACCTAATCCACCAGCAAACTGAAGTACCACAGAGGAAACCTCACAAAACAATAGAAATATATGCAGAAGCTACCAATTTTGATCTACCAAGATGCTCTCTACAATTTCTCTTCTGTACAAGTCTTCTTAGGCAGCAGGAAGAATTCCACAAGAATGGTATACGACCTGAAAAGAAACTTTCATGAGTTTATTAATTCGATTGGAAGCAGAAAGTTTATGTGAAGCAGACTTAATTGTCATATTTTGAAGATTGGTGACGGCTAGATAGTTTGAACAGTAATAAAGCAAAATAGCACATAGAACACTTCTGCCTGTGCTTTCCGCAGCACTTTTTGATTTTCTTTGATTCTGACTTATGTTCTGGTAGTTCTGCCTACGAACATTAAAAAAAATTTATCATTTTTAATTTTTTTCTAATTTCTATTTCTTTGTTTCTCGAGTTTCTCTGTTTTATACGTAAAATGCACTTTGGGCTTTATTGGGATTAACTCTGTAATTTAGTGCTTTTATTTCTTTTACTTTCAGAGTAATAAACAAGACAGGACATTATTACTAATGAAACAGATGTTTTACCAGAACAAATATTAGCTTAACCTTTCCAATACTTAACTGTTAAAACGTCCATAAAATCAAGTCAGATGCTGCATGATTTGCAGTCCTATCATAAGGCTTTAGATAGTATTTAGACAACATCTTGACAGAATTCATGCAAGCAGCAAATGGTAGCCTCAGTAACGAGCCATTAAGCCTTAATTTCCCCCCCCCCCCAAATTTTTTTGTTGGTTTGTAGTGTGAAGCACAACTGGCAGGACGAAAACTAAGATTATTTTCTTTCAATAGCTTGTTCATAAAAAACACGTCGTGTAACTACTAAATTTAATTTTTCCCTGCCCATTAGGGTCACATTACCTTACATTCAGAGGAAATTAGAATGTGTTAAGCAATAAAATTGTTTAAGCAACACTAATGTTTAAGCAATAATAATGCTTAAACCAGCCATAGACCACACTTGAGAAGTCGCTAACTTTGCTTTAGCTACTAGTAGTGGGCAAATGTGATATTGCGTCATGTTTAAGCAATAATAATGCTTAAACCAGCCATAGACCATACTTGAGAAGTCGCTAACTTTGCTTTAGCTACTAGTAGTGGGCAAATGTGATATTGCGTCAGCCACCCACATACCCAGTAAACCATTCCAGTAAACACAGCCCCAATGAGCAGCGACGTCAAGGTTTACTGGAGCGACATACAGGTTTACTAGTATAATAACGATGTTTCCTTGACTGGCGTCAAGTTTACTGATGTAACCAGAAGTGACGTCAGGGTTTGCTTGAGGGCCATGGAGGTGTACGTACTGGGTTGATGTTATGATTTACTTGGAGTGGGGCCGGAAATCACATCAAGGTTTACTGCATTGATGACAAAGTTTGCTGGTGTAACTGGAAATGACGTCAGGGTTAACTTAAGTAGTGTGTAATGTAAGCGACGTACTTCTAACCAATTCGTGTCTCCAATTATGATTTCAAGCAATATCAGACGGTTGGAAATCATGTTTTGTGACATGTGTGGGACCAGAAAAGCTTTGTTTATAAAATCTGGTAAGGAAATCTTTAATAAAATCATAGACCAACCGATTGAACTGCATTTGTTGGGGTAGCAGTACAGCGGGCCAGGAACAAAACTAGAGAAAAATTAGCTCGATGGGATCCAGGAATAAATAACCTCTACTGCCGAAGTGCGAGAGAATCCTTCTATTTAGTGGAGTGAAGGAGAGGGGAAACAACGAAATAGATCAGCTACTAAATGAATTTCATAAACCAATGTGAAAAATCTTTCCGAGACGGAAAGTGTTAGTTCTAATTCTGCCCAAATTGCAGCAAGCGGACTTGTTGAAAATACCTTACTCCCAGCAAAACGAAGGTTTTCTACTGCACCAACATCATGTCCAATGTCACTTGGGTCGTCCCCGTCAAACCTAAACCTGGCACAACAATCATCAAAACTTTTAAGAAGGTACTCGTAGCAACGACTCTTCCTACAAATTTAAAATTCAATTTAGGTAAAATATTTTACAATAAAAACGTTTTAGCGCTCGTCAAACATGCGACATGTTTGTATGTAGAGTACATGTTGTAGGCTACATACTCTGAGAAGTATCCGAGTATGATCAAACGTTTCAACAGAACGCTAAAAATTCGAATGTGGAAACCAGCTATATCTTGAACAGTGGAATGCTGGACACCTAGGCTTATCGTCTATTACTAGACATTGTACTTATGGTTGAAACCTTCTTTACTCTGTTTGGAACATATGACCCACGGATGCTAACACCTTCAGGAAAGCTGGGTTCTCTCAGCAGACATCAGGCCGGTACAGGTTTCGGCTTTGTCTGGACAGAGGAGCAGGGAAAGCGATCTACAGGGTGTTTAAAAAAAACGCTACACGTCGAATTTTTCGAAGTCCAACAACTATTCCCCGTCGCTATAACCCTTATCCCTGACCTCAGTAAAGAAATCATGAAAGTTATTCCTGACATCAGGAAAGAAAACTTTTACTTGTTTTCAAATAAGAACGCAAAAGGTAACAAAAGCATGGACAACCCTGGTTGGGCGGCGAGGGGGGGGGGGGGACCAAAACAAAACAAAACCAAACAAAACAAAACAAATAATAAAAGCCCATAATTAGATTTCAAGTAAGAAGAAAAAAAAACATTTATTTGGTCATCAAGCAACATAGCTAAATAAAGGTTTTTACAGTATTTGCATTCCAAATAAAAATACAAAAGGAACAAAAGCATGTGGCAACTCTGGTGGGTAGGGGGCGGGGGGTTTGCTTGACCAAAACAAACAATATGTGCATTTTTTTTTTATTTCAAATAGAAAGAAACAAGAAAGCATTTATTTGGCCTTCAAATAAAATAGCTAAAATAAATGCATTTCCAGTATTTTGATTTCAAATAACAATTCGCAAAAGGAACGTATCCACGCCTTAAACGAAGATGATCCTGATCGACACATTCAGTTCTGTGAGGAATTCCTAGATTTCAAATAATAATTAAGCAAAAAAAAAAGTGCATGTGGAACCCTGGGGGGTGGGGAGGAGGACTTTGCCACGGTCCCCCGTCCCATTGCTGGACCAGATTGGCTAACCTCTAGAAGGCCAGCGTTTAACATTTTGTTTCAAACCAGTTATAACGTAAATTAAGTTATCATTAAGGTTTAGAGACAAAGAAAGATGTTCCAGGTGATTGATACACGAACGAAGGTGCTCAAACTGTCCTCCTCCAGCAACGATACACTCACCACATCTGCTTTCCACACCTAAGCATATTCTCCTGCATAAGTCAGGAGTAAATGTCTCAAATGCAGCAGTAATGACAACCTGCAGTGTTGCAATATCCTGGGCTGGTTGAATGTATACCAAATCCCGTACTATTCCCCACACACTAAAGTCCATAGGCGTCAGATCGCACGAACACGCGAGCTATTCCATCGCACCTCTTCTACCAATCCAGCTGTTGGGAAATTGGTCATCAAGAAGGTCTCGCACCTGTGTTGCATAGTGTGGTGAAAAATATTATCTGCGGGACACTTTTCCTGTACAGCTGGCAGAATCCTGTCTTCTAGCAGCTGACGATATACTGCACCATTCATTGCTCCATCAAGGAAGAATGGTCCAATGACCCCCTCCCCATCCCATATACCTCCCCAAACATTGATGCCAGGTGACAGCGTGAATGCCGCCATAGTGACGTGTGGGTTGTCATCACTGTAAAATATGCAGTTGTGACGATTAACTCTGCCATTCAGATGAAACTTTGCTTCATCGGAGTATAATATCCGTTCCACGTTCTGTAGATCATCTGCTAGGAAATCTAGGAATTCCTCGCAGAACTGAATGCGTAGATCGGGAACATCTTCGTTTAAGGCGTGGATACGCCATGGATGGTACACCTTCAAGCTTACGTCCTTAATCAGCCTATTAACTGAAGGCAGTGACTCACCCGTTTGCCGTTCCAACTGACGCTGGGACGTCGTTGGTTCATCAAGCAACACTTGGTGGATCGCGGCGGCATTTTCAATCGTTCGTGCCGTTCGTTTACGGCCAGAATGGCCCTTATGTTGATTTTCCACAGAACCTGTGGTTTCAAATTTCTCCGCCAAATGTGCCACTGTAGACCGGCATGGAGGTGGCTCAAGACATGTAGCCTGCCACATAACCAAAACGTCTGATATCGTATCATTTTGGTAATACCATTTAATAATATTGATACATTGGTGTAGGTTCATGCGTGACATGTCGTTATGAAATACAAAAAGAACGAGTGGTGTCGAACGAAGCGAATAAAAAAAGAACAAACTGTATCGAATGACATGTATCAGGTGGTATCAGGTGGTATGCACCTAACTACTGACACGTACATGTGTACAGACCAACCAGTACTACAGTATACTACATATCACGCAATAGTGCATGCCCTGGGGACATCAGGTCACATGACTCACAACTTTGCGTGCAACGGCAGTAAGTAGCTGAAGGGCAACATGCAGCATTAACCAAGGTTACTAAATCGGTAATTAAACTCAGCCAATTACAATAAATACAGTACTGTAAACTGGGAACTCCTGTCGAATAACGTTACTAGGCCTTTTGTGCAGAGAGTGGTGTGGCGATTAGATGTGAATACTGGATAGTTGTTAATTCAGTACGTACATTGGGCGATTCGATTTCTACAGAGTATCAGGGATAAGAGGCCGCAGAAACTACGTTGTACTGCCGCCAGACAAGTGGTTTCCTCCCACATGGATTTTTTTCTTTTTGCGTTTTTATTTGAAATCCAACTACTGTAAAAGCCTTTATTTTAGCTATTTTGCTTGATGGCCAAATAAATGTTTTTATTTCGTTTTACTTGACATCTAATTATGGGCTTTTATTGTTTGTTTTGGGTCTCCCCCCCCCCCCCCCCCCCACCATCAACCAGGGTTGTCACATGCGTATTTTCCTTTTGCATTTTTATTTGGAATACAAATACTGTAAAACCCTTTATTTTAGCTATTTTGCTTGATGGCCAAATAAGTGTTGTATTTCTTTTTTCTTGAAATCTAATTATGGGCGTTTATTGCTTGTTTTGGTTCCCGCCACCCCCCGTTCCACCAAGCAGGGTTGCCACATGCGTTTTTATTTGGAATACAAATGCTGTTAAAACTCTTTCTTTTAGCTATTTTGCTTGATGGCCAATTAAATGCTTTTTTTATCTTTTTACTTGAAATCTAATTATGGGCTTTTGTTGTTTGTTTTGGTCACCCCTCCTCCCCTCCTCAACCAGAGCTGTCACATGCTTTTGTTACTTTTTCCGTTCTTATTTGAAATGCAAATATACGCTTTCTTTTCTAAGGTCAGGAATAACTAACTATCTTGATTTCTGTACTGAGGTCAGGGATAAGGGTTATAGTGATGGGGAATGGTTGTTCGACTTAAAAAAATTCGAATTCGACGTGTAACGTTTTTTTTTTAAAACACCCTGTATGCATCTTCATCTTTCATGTAAGCCTAATCACATGATGGAACTTGTCGTAAAAATGAAGCAAAAAGCACAGGGCAACTACAGAGAAAAACTGTGGTAATTGAGCTTCTAATTAATACAAATAGTTTTAATTATCTTCCTCAGAAAATACACATCTTCATCTTTCATGTCAGCCTAATCACATCCATTTATCGGAGTTGGAACGGGTACTGCAGCAGTTTAAATATGGAATTTTTGTAAAATAGTGCAAAAAGCACAGCTCTACAATGTAGAAAAACTGTCGTAGCATAGCTTCTAATTAATGTAAATCGTTTTAATTACTGTTGTTGGAAAATATACATCTTCACCTTTCATCTAAGCCCAATCACATAGATTTATGTAAATTAGAATACCTACTGCAGTGGTTTAAATATGGAACTTTTCGTAAAACGGCGCAAAAATCAAAGCGTTAGAACGTAGATAAACTGCCGTAGCTTAGCTCCTCATTAAAATAAGGAAAACACGCCTCTTCACCTTTCATTTAAGCCTTCCTATGTCAGCGGATCATAATTAGAACTAACATTGCTGCTGTTTAAAGTCACGAATTGTAGTAGTTATGTGTACTACTGCATGCATAGCATACGTAAACTGCCTAATAGAACTCAAATCACGAATTTCGGTAAGAAGCATTAATTTGATCAAAAATACGAATAGAACCTTTTTTGCAGGAAAATTTATTTTGAGCATAATTTATTTCCAGTCGGATGAACGGTTTAGATGCTAGAAGCAAAAAACCGCTTTTTGGCCGCCAAATATGTGAATTTATGCAAATTATCATATTTTTTTTCCGGAATGTTCCCGAATTCGGATTTCGGCGTATTTTGGAAATGATTTACAGGATGACTTTCTAGACATGAGACACTAGGATTGGTTTTGGTCGCGGTTTGTTCAGTTTACACATACATTTTTAAAAAATTCCACCACACTACAAGAGTACAAACATTGGGTTTCACTTCACTGGATGGCAGCCATCTTGGATTTTTGGGTAAAAATTATATTGTAACATCACACCAAGTTCAGATTTGGAATCTTCGTGCTCGATTTATCCGAGAAAATGTCTTTGTCCTTGATTCTAGGTGGTCTGGTTTGAAACTTAATTTT